>NIPM01000481.1:8249-119854 GCA_002738285.1 Holacanthella duospinosa
AAGTCTTGAGAGAGGGAACCAGAAAAACGCTTGGTTATAATTTTAGCTGCTAGTCTTCTCTAAGTATTTCCTATCACGATTGGACGAATGCCTACAGTCTTTTTCATGAGTGCAGTTAAGGATCCTCCGTAAAGAATTGGACGAACGCATTCAGGAACTTTACCAGAAAGCATCAATGTTAACAGTTTCTTTATTGATTCTAATAAATCTTTTGAGTTGGCTGCTGTTTGACTAATTAAGTCCTTGAGAATTTGTGGACGAAGACCATCTAAACCTGCAGCTGAACCGGGTTTGAAGGAGGAAATAGCTTTCAAAATATCAGGTTCTTCGAGAATCAAAAGAGGGTTTAGAAAGTCAGAATCGTCAGGAAAATTAGTGGGAGTTGGATGAGGTGGATGCTTGCTTCTTAAAGCTGATAGAGTTTCTGGACAGTCAGGAGCGATAGTGTCATCGGATGTGATTAGACGAATGGCTCCAGATATGTCTCCATCGCCAAGTTTGGCTTCAACTTTTCTCCAAATTTTTGAAGGAGAATATTCTATACCCGTCATTTTTTGAGGCACTGCTTCAATTTTAATTGAATTCCAATTTTTGATGTTAGATTTGACCCAAGAAGTGAGATTGGTTACTTTAGTCTCGTGGTGTGGAACTTGTAGAGTGACAAATGGAAAAATGAGAAGCTCTGCCCAGGAATCCTCAGTGTTATTGTAAGTTACTTCGTCTATACATTTAGTGAGGGCAGTTCGAAGGGCAAATCGGGCACCTCTTGGAACCCTGCGGAGAGTTGGGATACCTCTTCTTAATGTTGTCAATTTAGATCCGAGGTTAAGAGTATTTCGTACATCTTCATCTTTCCATTTGATGCCTGTGAAATGTGGTCCGTTCGAACCACTGGCCCTCGCTTAGAAAGTACAAGGGGAAAGCATATTTTGATCCAATTGGCTAGGGTGACTTGAGTAATTGCTCTGAGATTTAAGGATTTTCTGTATACTTCAAATCGGTCCCACAAAGTCATTTTCGATATTGATTTTTCAGGGTCATATTCTAGGGTTGAAGAGAGCCAAATCAATCCAAGTTCACGTGGGTTGTTTTTACTGATTGAGGTTGCCTGAGCACATAAAGAGGAAGATTCGGGAGGAATTGAGAAAGGTATATCTTCTAGGTCAACTTGGTTCTGCAGATTTTGGACAGCAGTATTTTGGTTTGAAGTATTATCCAAGTTATGTATATCTTCAAATCCAATTTTATTTACTTCAGCCAGTTTGGCGGCTTTCCATTGATTACGAGAGAGGGTTCTTTTGGAGGATTTGGAGGGGATAGGATGATTAGAAGGATTAGTATAACCTAAGGATGAGGAAGCCATTTTCAGCCAATTTTTGGAAACAATTTTTGTAAAGGTGAAAAGTATTCTCCAAAGTTTAGTCGAAAATAATTTTTCGGATTTGTCCAAATAATAAGTAGCCAAAATGAATGAACGGTTTCGGAAGCCTGAAATCCTAGATAAAAATTAATGTTGTGATAGTATCTCAAAGACTTTTTCAAAAGGGAAAAGGTGTAGAGGACGCAACATATACTAAGTTATTAAATGACTTAGCTTTGAGAGTATTGTTNTTTCAAAAGGGAAAAGGTGTAGAGGACGCAACATATACTAAGTTATTAAATGACTTAGCTTTGAGAGTATTGTTAGATGACGTCAAAAGCTTCTGAAACAGGATGGTCAACTGGGATGAGGCTTCTAGTTGTAATGATCTGAGTAAAACAATTGTTTCAAATCCCTGCAATCCTAGATAGATATAAAAGTGGTGATAGTATCTCAATTTTTCAGCAGGAAAGTTGTGGTGGACCCAACATATACTAAGTTAAATAATTGACTTAGCTTTGTAAGTAATGTTGGATGTTGCCAAGGAGATTATGGAAGTTGAAGGTTGTTGATGAGTACCCAACAATATTTTGAATACTTAAATTTTTAGGAATGTTATTTTTTACTTCTGATGGACAACTTTGACAAGGTTTGTAGTAAAGATGATGACCGTAAAGAAACAGCTTCGACAGGATTCGATGCAAGGAATGCTCAGTCCAGTGATTCCCAATTAAACAAATGGTCCAGTAAGTAAGATGACACAAGAAATAATTCAAAATTGAAGGAGCAAAAAAAGAAGTTCAAAAACACGACTTTCCTTGACAACTCCTCAAATTCGAATGGTATTACATTCGGAATTTTATATTTGCAGGAACTTGATCAAAATATGAAATTTACATCAGTCCCTTTTTTTCCGCTGCACCCGTTATATACGCAAATTGTCCTCATGGCATTTTGTTCTTGCTTAATGGGGTTTAAAGTCATACTGTTGTAAAAAAATATTTAGGTGTCAATTCATGATATCAATTAATATTAATAATATGATATTTTCTTGCTTTTGAATTTATGCCAATAAAAATTGAGGTAAAAGAATCAGAGTTATTATTAAAATGGAGAGGTCACGCCAATACATACCGGGTGACGGGTCACGCCATAATTCAGTTTTTAGCAAAAGTCATTGTCTGCAAATTTGTGTAGAAATCAATTGGTACGTGTGTCAGATTTCGAGATATTTAGGAACATATTATTGTCAATCCGTACTTTTTAGTACAAAGCTAAAAATTGATATTTGGATTCGTATATTCTCCTACACATCGTGCCACGCATTCGTTTACTTTTCAATAAACCTTTCGGGTAAGATTGTAGGCATTGTATTCCTTTGTTTCAAGAGTTATCTGGAAGATTAGGGCCAACAGTTTCAGACTATACTGTAAAAGAAGCTACAGTTCCATGTTTCCCTTACTTGCAGTTCTTCTGGAAAGTTGTCTATTTCTCTTCATGAGTATTACTTGGAGGAAATTTTGGCAAAAAAATTCAACAAAAACTCTTTGTTAATTATAGACTCTTGGCCAGGACAAGTAAATAAATCTTACATGATGAGAAATTAAAAATAAAGAAGTTTGTCAAAAAAAAATTTTCAGACCGTTGCACAAACCTTTGCCAAACAATCGTTACAAACTATCATCGGCAGTTAAAGTATACTTTGATAAGACAATCCTAAATTATGCATCTGTATTTGAAGAAGGTAATACAAATTCAGCTGAAGGACTATAACAACAAATCAATATAATTAAACTTCAATTTATATAGCATCACGAAATATCTGGAAAATATTTCAAAACATGATCAACTGTTCGTTCATTTCATTTGAATAACCAACGAAAAAGTCAAATATTTAAACGTAATTGCGCTTCAGTTTTGAAACCGATGATTTACTTATTTTTTAAATAAAAGTTGTTGCAAATACAGAATTTTAAATTACAGTAGATATAGATTCTTACTTTTTTTTCTTTAAATTTCATAAAATACATTGTTGTATCTAAAATTTTTTGACTTTACACGCACAATACAGTAATGTCCGGTTATACTGACTCCGTTGGGACCGACAGGATGTTCAGTATAACCGGAGTTCATTATATCCGTATAGTGAACGGACCCCATATTTCAATAATTGTTCATTATATCCAAATATTTTACTATAAATTCAGCTACGTCAAAGTTGAGAAGTACTGGGTGATGAAAATTTGCTTAAGACTGAATATGGTTATGTTCTAATGATAAATTTCCATTTCTAGTAGGCGACGCTTCCATCATTTTCTTCTAAACTCCCGCAAGACTAATTTGGGTAAAACTTTGACTGATTTTGATAAAGTATTTTGGTCCTTCCAATTGAGCTAGCTCTTGGCTTTGAAGCTTGTTTCTTTGGGTCGTGTTAAATAAAATTTTGAAATTGTTCTTTATTTTTGATCCGATTTAAAACTAAATTACCTCACATACAATATTTACACTGATCCTTCGCGTCAACTCTATCAAAATAATCCATGATTGAACACATCGGAATGTTTTGAACTTTTGTTATTTTATTGATTTTGTTCAATGAATTAATTTTCTTACAGCGTAATTATCAAACCGAACTTCTTAATTAGCTTGAGATCTAAATTCAAAATTTTGAATGACTGAAAAGTTTTTGGTTTCGATTTCGAATGATTCATGTTTCGATTTAACTTACAGTTTGTACCTAGACTTGAACTTCGACTAAAATGTTGAATTAAATTTGGATTTAGATCTTCTTCGAATAACGGATTTCCAATTCGAGCACCTTAAAATTATGAATTTTAATTTTTTTTAAGTATAAACCTTTGTCTATCTTAAGAAAACTCCGTTTTATTATACATGCTTTAAACTTATCTCCAGATCTTAGTATATTTCAATTTCGATGGCCGGAAATGTTATGGATTTCGATTTAGAGAAACTTAAAATCATGAATTTAGATCTAAACTATTTAAAAATATGAATTAAAGTTTAGATTTCGTGGTTACTTTAAAATGATCGATTTCGACTTATATTTTTATTTCTAACTTTGATTCTGATTGTGAGTTGGAATTTTTAGAAGCGTTGAATTTAGATCTTTATTAAAATTTGGAGTTCAATTTCGATGTGTAATGGTGTAAGTTACAAATTTGCTTCAAACTAAACACGAGACGCGCGGCAGCAAACTCCCACTCTCAGATTTATTGTGTGTTGCGGGAGTTGAAAAGAATTTGGTAGTAAAAAAAAAGCAAGATGTAAGCATTAACGCTTTGTTACTTGGGAGTCATGACTCTTCCTTGTGAGTCACGACTCAGAGTCATTTTGGAAAGGAACAGCAGTCTTTTAAAAAGCTTAAGGGGAGGAATTGAGAAAGTTAGGGGTGCACGTGTGAGTTAAAATTTTTATTAGTGTTGTTTATGGGAAAAGTTCTTTTTTCAAATATTTCTTGCCGTTTCCAGTCATTGTAATTAAGTTTGAGTGAGGTATCAATCGAAGAAGGATTACATAATCTATAAGGTAAGATCGTATGATTTTAGTACTGTTTATTAATTAAAACAATATTCGCATTTAAAAAAACTTGTTCCAAAATATTTGCATTGCCGCTTACTCATCATACATACAGGAATTACGTTTTGCCACTTGGAGAACGTAAAAAATACTTACCATTGTTTATAATGATCCATACAAAAGTTGTTAAAGATGTTCAACTGAGGGACTTTTCCGTCTGTATTTTTTTTTGTGATGACCCCTTGAAGTCAGAGGAAAAGGTCAAACTCCATGTCTCCCCCAAGCGACAAAATGATCCATACAAAAGTTGTTAAACATGTTAAACTGAGTAACTTTTCCTGTCTTTTTTTTCTTTGATGACCCCTTGAGGTCAGAGGGCAAGGTCAAACCCCATGTCTCCCTTAAGCGACAAAATGATCCATACTGAAGTTGTTAAACATGTTCAACTGAGTAAACTTTCCCTGTGACTTACATTTAAGAAGTGTCGAGAAAAAGTTTTGAAAAAAAAATCAAAGTTTTTCAAAAACTGTCTCAAAGGTTTTTAATTGTCATGATTCGTGGATAATGCAAAAATTCAGAAATTTTTTTGAAAAAACAATTTTTTCGACACCCTCCAAATGTATACCCCAACCCCACTTACTATTTATTTATTTATTAAATTATTATATTATATATTATTATTATTATTATTATTATTTTATTAATGTATCTAGTAAAAAATATTTTTTTTTAATTTTATGGGTTTATTAAATTACGAGACGTAGCTTACGGCCAGCGGGATGGGTGAATCATCTTGCTCTATCTCACTTTCACTTTTGTTAAGTGCAAGAGCATTGAGGCCTATTTTTTACCAAAACTAAACACCGTGCACAGAGTCACGAGTCAGGTGACTCAGAGTCACGACTCATTGACTCCCATTTCTCTATTGAGTCAGAGTCACCCAAAACCAGTGACTCCGTGAAATCGATGAGTCAGAGTCAGAGTCATGACTCAGAGTCACTGAGTCAGAGTCATTCGGTACCTTAGTACACTTGGAGAAAGTGTTAACTGTAAAAGCCATGTAGAAAAAATTAGGGGGTTAAACCCTCATAAACAAAGCATATACCTCCATCCGTGCAGAAAATAGAAGCACTACACAGTCAAAATGGGCTCCTACAAGTATATTTCAGAAATCCTGTGGAAAAAATTAAACAAAATTATCCCTAGCAAAAATGCTGAAACGAGCGAAAGCCAAAGCAACTCTGATCACCACCGCAGCCCTAAACAATATATCTACAATTTACTATGCGCCGAATTTAGAATAAAGCCAAATACTACATGGAAAAGAAAAGATCGTGAATTATAATCATACCTTCAAAGTCATACCCATAAAATAATTCTTTATCTCACAAAACAATAATTTTTTTTCACCAATATGGTGAAAATTGATGAATCGAGTTGTAAAAGAATTATTTTAATTCTTGAGTTGAGACTCAAACAAGAACTCCGAATAACCGAAAAAATTGAATTTCGAATCCAAACATTTTTAGTTAAGTTTTCAATTTTATACTATAGGGGCCCCAATCCATAACATTTCTATTTGTCAATATTTAGTAAAAACCGAAGTAATGGCCAAAAACCCGAATTTTTAGTCAAAAACTAACTTATTCTTTAAGCTGATGCATTATAAAGGCGTTTTTCTAGAAGTTTGAAATAACTCTACGCTAATATAATCATAAAGCAACAAATGAACAAACAGCAGATTTCTCGAGAAGGGAAACTCACGAACAGCCATATTTTTCCTGGGTTTAGAGAAATACCGTCAGCCGAAACAAAGTGTCCAAGAACTTTAATTCGGAATTTTCAAATCACATTTCGTTCTAATTCACAGGACTCATTTCATTCGTTCCAATTGTAACTCAGTTGTTTCTCAAAACACAATGACGTCATCTAATACAAGACAAACTGACAATTTTAATGAATCCAATATCTACCTCGAATCTATCTTGGCACGAAGTTCATACAATATGCAAGCCCAAACTATTTTCATTATTCCTTTTTGCTCTATTTACACCAAATCCTATTTAGCCCTAGCGTCAAACATCTAGTAAATCAAGAAAAATTGGACATTTTGCAATATTTTTTCATGAAGCTTAACAAGATTAATCCTAGCAATAACTTCAGCGTATTTGCAGCGGAGTTCGAAACAGTTATACAAACAGTGGTTGAAGACCACCAGCTGAAACTTCCTTCAAAGCCACCCAGTGAGTCATCATAGTTCGACAAGGAACGCAAAATTGCTTGCAATTTGCAAAATACAGGACTAACAATTGGGTAAGTCAACTGAGAAGATCAATCACTACATAACATGTGAAATGAAAATATTCCCAGACCTCGCTCGCCAAAATCTCATTATATCTAATGTATAAATTTTTTTACAGTACCAATATATTAAAGCGGAAGTGATAATGTAGATAAACCTTTCTTATTCGCGTTTATTGGTCATGAGAATATAATGTATTTAGGTAGGTTTAAAATTAATTAGATNGATAAACCTTTCTTATTCGCGTTTATTGGTCATGAGAATATAATGTATTTAGGTAGGTTTAAAATTAATTAGATACGTGTTGAGGTCAATTCAAGTATGGGATTAAGGAAATTGGTCTCCTTACACCATCTGCAGATAATGATTGCGATAAGGCAGAGTTTTTATCAAATGATATACTTCCTTCAATCATTCGATTCAAGCTAATAGTTTAGGTTTAGTTATCTGATACATTACACTTATCCTTTACTGTTGTCTCAGAATNATAAACCTTTCTTATTCGCGTTTATTGGTCATGAGAATATAATGTATTTAGGTAGGTTTAAAATTAATTAGATGCGTGTTGAGTTCAATTCAAGTATGTGATTAAGGAAATTGGTCTCCTTACACCATCTGCAGATAATGATTGCGATAAGGCAGAGTTTTTATCAAATGATATACTTCCTTCAACCATTCGATTCAAGCTAATAGTTTAGGTTTAGTTATCTGATACATTACACTTATCCTTTACTGTTGTCTCAGAATTATGTTTGTGAACAGTTGACCTTCAATAAATCATAACTTTTGACCCTTTCATCCTAGAGACCTGATTTTTTACACGGGTTTCGCTACTTTTTCATGTTCTTTCAGAAAATCAAAAGAATTGACCCGAGAAAAATTTACTTAACGAGATACGCTGGACATAATTATAAAACAGTTATTTTCCCCAGCAAACGGCACGGGTCAAAAGTAACTTCCATCTGCTTTAGAATTATGACCAGTACTGTATTTTCATTCGTATAGCATATCTTGTCCTAAGTATCTCATTTTCTGGTGGGGGAAATATGTTTAGATGGTATTTCAAGCAACAAATAATATTTATACGCATTGTTTTTAATCGCATCTTCTAAGAATATAACTTGCATTTATTGATAGCTTAGAATTTATAGGTTTAATATGAGACAGCAAACTTTTTCAGCGTAAAGCTATTAGAACATCAATCACATGAGTTAAGATGAGGTTACATAATATAGGAAACGAATCATTGGAGACATGACAAAATCTTCCTATACATATTTTAATGGGTATAAGAGTTCGCAATCTCTTCTTGTCGCAGGATGTAAGCAGTTGTCCATTCATTGCTAGCAAGAACTTCTTTGCGCTGTTGGTTAAAGTAGCACAGCTATCGCATGCAATACGTATGAGTTCGATAACTAAAAGCATAACTAATACTCCGGACACAACAATCCATACTCCACACTCTGGGCTACAGTACAAGAAACATAAAAGTATAGTAGCCACTAGTAGCACCCCGTTGTATAAAATTATTACAGCCCAGTTTTTGAAGTCAGCATCAAACCAAAGAAGCAAAAGTTGAATAGCTTGATAATTTATAATAAATACATTGAGTGTAGCCGAACANTCAGCATCAAACCAAAGAAGCAAAAGTTGAATAGCTTGATAATTTATAATAAATACATTGAGTGTAGCCGAACAAACTTCTTTACCATTTGTCAGTGTTCTGAAAACATTAGAAAGTTAAATATAAAATTTTATAAAATGCTACAGATAATTAAGATTAACACATACCGTTTGCTGCTCATAAAGACTCTTCTACTTATGTTAACTAGTATTAAAAAAATGAGAGTGTGGGTGTATATAAATATAACAAAGGCCACCAACATTTCTATCGTCAAAAATACCAGTGACAATGTGTACATGTACTGCTGCTGAGTGAAGTTCCAGTAGTCGCTCATTACAGGAACTAGTGAAAAAAAGTGTAGACGAAGCTCAATTAGTATGATCACACATTGGGGTCCCATAACAACCATAAAAGACATGAGAAAAATGAATGCTTTGAAATATATTTCAGCTCCATCTTTTTGCACTGGATTCCAACTGTAAAATTTCGCTGAAAACAAGATTATATTTGGTACACATTAGTTAATGTTTGGAGAGATTGTAAATCAACNACACATTAGTTAATGTTTGGAGAGATTGTAAATCAACTTTACAAAGTGCGAATCCACATACGACTATGATACTCAACTTACTTTTCACTGCATTTATAGTTTACCCACCTTACGCCCCATAACAATTTAGTCCTGATTAATTTGTGGCTGCATCAAACACACATTAAAGTTTACTGTAATTTTTTCGCCTTTCCTCAAAAACGACCAAGGTGACTTAATACACGCTTAAAACAAAAAGTTGAGTGTTCTTAGCCAAAAAGCAACAAATCGACAGCAGCTGAAAAGTGTATGATGGTGTAAAACAATGAATAGTTATTTCAATTTTCTCAATATATTTGAAATTCCTTAGCTTGTGATTCATCTGCTTTGAACAATCTCACTAATTGGGATGAATTCAGTAATTCATGAAGATGAATCCTGGTATTGCGAAAATCTTCCTAACAGTATGCCGCTGGAGTGTTTGCTTTCTATAAACAAAGAGATGAATTTTAGAATTGATTAATTTGTCAAAAATTCTGAGGAGTTGGATTTACAAAGACACTTCTGTGTTGCAGGTGACTTCACAACTGATTCAATAAGAGTAAATACTCTCGTTCCTCCCTCAATTTATAGTCAACCTTTTGGGCAGGAGCAGATGCTGGTATATTGGGTTCTTTTTTGGTTACAACCCATCCTTGATAGGGAAACTGACTGGTCTTCATACTCATCTGCCAAGAGATTGAGGTCATAGTTGCAGTCGCTGAACCGCTTGATCCAAATGATCCATTTATAGTCAAAGGAACAGCTGATATTGGCTCTTCTGATGAGAAATCATCAAATTCGACCATGTTTCAACTGTCTGAGATGACAAATTCATTCAGTGAGTTGGTTCAATAAAGATTGACCGTCTGATTAATCACCAGCTAAGGTATTTTCAATATATTGAGATTAAAAGAAATAACTACTCATTATCTAACCCAATCCATGAACTTCTCAGCTGCTGTTGATTTGTTGCTTGTTGATTAAGACCAATCCACTTTTTGTTCCTACGCGCATTTTAAGTCACCTTGGTCATTTTTGGAAAAACGCGAAGAAAGCACNGACCAATCCACTTTTTGTTCCTACGCGCATTTTAAGTCACCTTGGTCATTTTTGGAAAAACGCGAAGAAAGCACATGAAACGTTAATGTGGAACATACTGTATGTACCCACTATTAATTTTGTGAAACTTTTGCACAACGTAATAGAAGTAATAGATAATCACAAGAAAACTTTGCAAACAGCCATAATCATTCGTTGGAATTATAAACCATGACGTTGAGTGGAAAGAAATCTTTGAAAATTGACTTCCAAATTATATAATTCTCATGCCTGCAGAGCATATCAGTATCTCTGTATTCTCTGGTTATAAAAATCCCGCCATTAAAATGATTCTCTAATTTTTATTCCATTAGTTATGTTTGTAGCAAAACTGTACACTAAAAACATTCCTCGCCATTTCGGAAGTTTGTCTTCTCCAATGTCTCAACGTTGGACTAGTGAATCCTACCAAGGGTTTCTTTCTTCCTTCTCCGATTCTCATCGCAAGAAATTAATTTTGCAGACTCGTATGAAGAAATGGAGCCCACAGTTACTGACAATCAAGACGTAAATTTCTCAAGTGACATGAGTACCACTTTTGTATGGCCGAAGACACCAAAATATTCAATTTGAAAAAAATTTTTTTACTGTAGTCAAGGATCCAGGNCCACTTTTGTATGGCCGAAGACACCAAAATATTCAATTTGAAAAAAATTTTTTTACTGTAGTCAAGGATCCAGGTGTAAAAAATACTCGTGTAATAAATGTAACCGGTGTGAAGCGTTTTTAAGTAGGCATGCTTAGAGACTATGACGGCATCGTATTAGGGTTGTGCTATTATTGTGCAGAAGCTAATGGGAACTCATTTTTTTTCACTTCAACCCGCAAATTTACACAAGCGACCCAACATTCATTCGTGTCTACTGCAAAAGTTTGAATTGCAAAAGAGTCACAGGGAACTTAAGACCAGGGTAGTTGATTCAATATATTTTATAATGTGACACACTTACTCTTGGTCATTTCTAAGAAATTTAGCAGCAAACGAATGTATAATATAACTAAAGTATTTAAACAGTTTTGTTCTAATATTCTTTACACAAATATAGTATAATGTTCCATCATCAAGTCTACAACTCTCTTATTACTGCTTTAGAGCATTGAGAGCATATAAGAAAGTTCAACGGAAAAGGATCTTAGAATTTAGTAACNTCTCTTATTACTGCTTTAGAGCATTGAGAGCATATAAGAAAGTTCAACGGAAAAGGATCTTAGAATTTAGTAACAAGTATAAATTACATTTTTACTTACTGATTTCCTTACCTGGGATTAAAAGAATATTTCACATTTGCTAAAGAACGAGTGATAACAAGAACTGTTTCTTTGGACCGAACACTTAATTAATTATTAAAACATTACGTAATTTACGATTAATAATAAAACAAATGAAACTATAACTTAAATTTTTTTTTATAAACTGAAGAAAAACAAAAGTCTTGGTTTGGACTTAATCTCTCAGACCTAAAGTGAGAGGGAATTAGGTCTGGAATTGAGNCCACTTTTGTATGGCCGAAGACACCAAAATATTCAATTTGAAAAAAATTTTTTTACTGTAGTCAAGGATCCAGATGTAAAAAATACTCGTGTAATAAATGTAACCGGTGTGAAGCTTTTTTAAGTAGGCATGCTTAGAGACTATGACGGCATCGTATTAGGGTTGTGCTATTATTGTGCAGAAGCTAATGGGAACTCATTTTTTTTCACTTCAACCCGCAAATTTACACAAGCGACCCAACATTCATTCGTGTCTACTGCAAAAGTTTGAATTGCAAAAGAGTCACAGGGAACTTAAGACCAGGGTAGTTGATTCAATATATTTTATAATGTGACACACTTACTCTTGGTCATTTCTAAGAAATTTAGCAGCAAACGAATGTATAATATAACTAAAGTATTTAAACAGTTTTGTTCTAATATTCTTTACACAAATATAGTATAATGTTCCATCATCAAGTCTACAATTCTCTTATTACTGCTTTAGAGCATTGAGAGCATATAAGAAAGTTCAACGGAAAAGGATCTTAGAATTTAGTAACAAGTATAAATTACATTTTTACTTACTGATTTCCTTACCTGGGATTAAAAGAATATTTCACATTTGCTAAAGAACGAGTGATAACAAGAACTGTTTCTTTGGACCGAACACTTAATTAATTATTAAAACATTACGTAATTTACGATTAATAATAAAACAAATGAAACTATAACTTAAATTTTTTTTTATAAACTGAAGAAAAACAAAAGTCTTGGTTTGGACTTAATCTCTCAGACCTAAAGTGAGAGGGAATTAGGTCTGGAATTGAGTTTTTGAAAGACGAACTAAGTTTAGAGGAAGGAGAAAGTCTTTCTACGTCACTGATTCTTGGCGTTAATCTCATAATTAGGTTTGGTTCAGACCTAAACCTAATATTTAAATCTTACTAATATTTTTTAAGAGGTGTTTAGACTCAAATTCTAATTTGATTATTGAAATTATAAGTTAAAAGGTAGTAGTAAGGTACGACATGATGTTTGCGACAAGATGGCCGCCAAATCTATATATGGTCAAAAATAGTCCTAACCCGGGGTGTAGTCTCCCCGCGCCTATTACTGAACATTTTACATACTTCTCGCTTCACTCATTCAACAACCAGCGAGGTTAGTTACATATTATTATTATTTAATTTTATACAAAAATTAACAGCTGGTTAATTAAGATATAAAGCGCGTAAATTCATACAAAAATTTAAAATATTTTTATTGTAAATTCATTTTTAGTCCAACGTTGTCCATTTCTAAACATGATTGTTATTTAAAGATTTTAATTTTCTTTGCCGCAATTGATTACAGTATAATACTTTAGGTTATTATGTGTAGATAGTGTCACCAACCGAAAATTCTCAAAAACTTCATCAAAGATAACCTTGAGTGATTAATTAACTTGTAACTTACCAAAACGATGGTTAAGATAAAACATTTCCTTTAGTATTCCATAAATTGCTTCACACTTAAACAAAAAAAAAAAGGACAATTGTAGCTACATTTTGTATTAATACGATAAACCCAGTTACCAGAACCCTTTCATACAATGAGGTATCCACTTGCGTTTCATATAAAATGGCTATGGGGATAAGGGAAAACAATCCTGTTGCAAGAAGTAGTAGCCATATTCTTTGAATTGCTATACGAATTTGACTCCCCACTTTCACTTCAAATATTTGATCTTTTGGCTTCAGGAAATAAGGCGTGAATCCGACATAGTACCCAATGTTGAAAAATTTCAATAACTGAAGTGATTCTTGAGACATGATGCAGCCTTCAATAAACTTTTTCTCCAAGCTACTTTAAATTTAGCTATAATATACTTATATTTACCTTCCCAAAAGTGTACAATCCAATTACTGGAGTTCGTGACAATATGTAGTATTTGTATGCATTAAACGATATCAATATTTAAAAATGGGCAGCAACCAACAAAACCGTCATAAAATGAAGTTATAACTGAAAGACATTGCTTAATGCCATTGGCCTAGTCGGGGTAGCAAGGTCAGAGTCTAAATAGAGGTCAGGTTTTTAGATATTGCATTTTATGAAACAGGTTACCTTCGAATCAGTTGTTTTCATGCCGGATATACGATATCCAACAATCAAAAAACACCGGGTATCCGGCAGGCCTGCCGGATATGCTCTCCGCCACATCATTAGTATAAGTAGGAAGTTTAAATAATTTAGAATTCAGTTTCTGTCGCAAATAGTGAATTGAGTGGAAGACACGGAAATTTGTCAACTAAGTACCGTTTTTCTTTTAGTTTCCATGCCCATGGACAGAGGTGGGTCAGTAGTAATTGATGTCCATGACTGGACACGAGTGGGTCGTAAATTTTTTTGCATTTGTAAACACCTACGTAACCATTCCAGGGTGAAAATAACCAACAATAACATCGAATAACATAAATTTTGACTAAAGTCATAAAACAGAAGCTAGTTTGACCCATTCTTGTTCAGTTGCTGTGTAACTATTACATAAGGTAGACTGTTACTTTTAGTAAACTACACTATTTTTATCGTCGAACCATTCGGCTAGACATTTATTTACAAGTCTTCCTGCTAATGCTAGTACCGTCTCACATGCGACGGTGACTCGACTCTACTTTAAATGGAAATTTATCATTAGAACTTAACCGTATTCAGTCTTAAGCAAATTTGCACCACACAGTGCCCTAAAGTCGCGTGGATAAGACGCCCTCATGGATATGACGCTCTCGTTCTTAAGACGCGATTTTTCCCGCTTAAATTTATTTGCATCATAAGACGCATCCCGCTGATAAGACGCCCCAAATTTTGCTGCAACGTTCATTGTAAGTTATAGTGTTGTTTTTAAATTCTACTGAAAATGGACCAAAACAAAACAAAGTAGACTAGAAAATCCACAGTTAGTAAGAAGCTCGAGGCAATCAATTTAAAAATCATACTTTGTCTCAGCCACCTTCAAATATCTGATGATGAAGAGGAATCATGTGAACTCCTTGGCGATGTTTCTGATGGTTGGGACAGCGATAGTTAAGATTTAGAAAAACTTTTATAGTTGCTTTCTGTAGCGACAAAATAAACTTAACATTCGACGCCCTCGAGTATAAGACGCCTCTAAATTATTCCTCCAAAAAACCTTTGATAAGATGCGTCTTATCCACGCGACTTTAGGGTACTTCTCTACTTCGACTTAGCTGAATTTATAGTAAAATATTTGGATATAATGAACAATTATTGAAATGTTCACTATACGGATATAATGAACTCCGGCTATACTGAATAATCCTGCCGGTTCCTACGTCGTCACTATAATCGAACTTTACTGTGTATTTAAATAAAAATGAACAACGATGGTGAAAAGTGACAGACATACCGATTATATAACAATAAACTAAAGTTGTACGTGTGTAAATGATACCATATTTCCCCAAGTTAATAAATATTCATTTGGAATTGAACAATATTTGTTGTAAAAAATGACAAATGATAGAAATAGTGTCCCAAATACTGACGAATTGCATTAATATTATATCTACAGAAGACTATTACTGGAGAAATTTAATATCACAACGTTGTACAAAGTGAAGCGGGATTAAAAAAACATCNTCTACAGAAGACTATTACTGGAGAAATTTAATATCACAACGTTGTACAAAGTGAAGCGGGATTAAAAAAACATCCTTTTAGTAATTTAGTACAGTAAAGTTCGGTTATAGTGAATTTGTAGGGACCGGCAAAATTTGTTCAGTATAGCCGGAGTTCATTATATCCGTATAGTGAACGGACACTTCAATTTAATAATTGTTCATTATTTCCAAATATTTCACTATAAATTCAGCTAAGCCGATTTAGAGAAGCACTGGGTAATAGGGATTTGCTTGAGACCATTTGATGAGCGCAGAATCCAACTTTGGATAGTTACATCGGCGTTTTATATTCTAAGAATTTAATATTTGAATTTTAGCTAATTGCTTAAATGTAACCTAATTATATTTCAACACCTTTATTATTAACTTACACCACAAAATTTTTGGAAGTCTTCTTCAATTTTAGATTTTGATTTCAAAATAAGAGAAATTGTAGAGTTTCCAATCTTATATTGCTCACATAACGTTTGGCGAGGTGTGTTGGAAGACAAGTGCAGCAATGATATCGAATTTATCGTTTAAGGACAACGCAGTGCGCTTTTTGCCTGATTTTGACATTGTGAATTAGTAATTTACTTAATAAACTAAAACTCACTCATAAGTCAACATGCAAGTCCGGTGCATAGATGGGCAGGCATAAAAGTATAAGGAACAGTAGTAGCAAATGGTCTCATTACGGAATTCAGACATATTTCACTATAACCGGACAAAATGACTCTCGGGACCGGTAGGTTTGGTTCACTAAGGCCGGAAGTTCAGTATAGCCGACTTCATTATAGCCGGACTACTTAACACATAATCTCCCATTTGCTTGGCAGGGACCGGATAGTGTGGTTTGCTATAGCCGGAGTTCTATTAAAGCCGGGGTCACTATAGCCGAACTTTACTGTATTAGCAACTTCTAGCAAAGACAAGTTAAATATCAGCGTATACTTTTCGTTCATAATTTTCATGTTTGTCTATTTCATCAAATTTTAAGTAATATAACCAACATGTCGAACGGTACTTTTCTTACAACATTGGACGTATCAAATATGTACCTAATTTAAATAGCCAAACTTTACCTGAATATTAATCAATAGTAAACCTTTTTAGCAGTGACAACTTTCTATCACAAGTTACACAACGCTAAAAAAAAAGTATCAATGACACTTTTTTTTGAATTTTTCAGAACAACGTTTGTCAAAGAATATCACAAGTTTTGGACCCATGTCAAATGTCACCAGTTTCTGTACGACTCTGATCGACTCTGATATGGAAACAATCAAACATCAAAAATAAAATTTGAAAGTGTTTTTTTTTAATGTAGGGCAACAATTTAATAATAAATTTAGCAATAATTTTGATATCAATTAACGTACAATAATGAGTAAAAGTAATAGGCGCAGGCACCCAAAATTCCAGATTGGAAAATTAGTTTACTTATGAATAATTTTGAACCGCTTTCTGAAAATTTCACACCTGCTTGACCAATAACTTGAGCGATGACATTTGGTTTTGAACTATTGGAAATACTATTTGTTATTTGGTAGGAATGTGTGATAATCACAACTGCTGGAGTTACTGCCGTCGACACTTATTATTCCTACTGCCCATGGAAAGTAATAATAACTAATACAACCAATGAATTCAGTCTCATTGCTTTTGCTATGAAAAACTTACACTGGCTGGAGTACATTTACCAAAAAATCATCATATTTAGCCCTAAACCACTAATTTGATACAACCTAAGACCAAATAAGATTTAGGTAATAGATAATAATGTAAACTCTGGAAATATATCCGAGTCTTTCAGTAAGGATGTATAGAAAATACAAAATTAGCTTGTGAAATTTGAAAATTTTTCAAATTTGATTGACTAATATAAAGACTAATTTTTGAACTCTCTCCTTTTTTAGGACATCCTCATGGAAAGACGGTGTACTTTAAAATAATATTTTAATATTGATTACGTAAATTAAATAAATAAGATATGATCCCACCACTCATTTAAAACTGTCGAATGGTTAATAAAATGTGCACTTTTATCTTTCAAATGCTTAGTTATGATAATGCTGAATGATAATATAAAAATACTCGTGTTTAATTAAAATCATCTGTTTTTGGTTGGAGAATTAATAAGTTAGAATTCCATGTAGTTTTTAATACCCTGCGTATCTAATTCATAAACAATTGATATGAAAATGAATACATGTTCTTAGGTAATTTTAATGTAGCTGGTTTATGAATCAATCTGTTGATATTTAATGTCTGTCTCAAAATCGTAGTCATCTGTGCATATTCAAAAAAATTCCTGTTATTTAAAATAAACCGCGTCCGTCTCCGTAGGGACCGGCAAGAATATTCAGTATAGCCGGAGTTCATTATATCTGCCACATTTCAATAATTGATCATTATATCCAAATATTTTACTATAAATTCAGCTACGTCGATGTAGAGAAGTACTAGGTGAAAATTTGCTTAAGACTGAATACGGTTATGTTGTCACGATAATGCTCCTCACCAGATCGAGTACTGTAAGAGTAAAGTGGTCGTTATGGCTATTTTGTTGAGATGACCTTACTTGGAGAAAATTAGAATGCAACTGATACTTTTAATTTGTAAGTAAGTTTTGGTGCACAAATAAGTTTTAGTACATAAGTAGTTATGATTCATAAGTGTTAGTCACGTAGATGACTCAAGGGTTCAAAAATTCTTTAAGTCTCAACACAAGTATTATTATTAACCAAAGAAAGGGTTCACAAAGTTCAGCATGCTTTGAACTCGTGATTGTAACATGTTGTCATAAGTACTTCTAAGCAAAAACGAAAATGTTTATGCCTGGATTTGACTTTTAACCTGCAGTGTGTTAACACATAATCTCCCTTTTGCTTGGCAGGGACAGGACAGTGTTATTTGCTTTAGCCGGAGTTCTATGATACCATTCACTATAGCCGAACTTCACTGTACAATTGAAAAATTACGAATATATTGGATTTGTGTAATTTCAATTGTCAATAAAGTTAAATCAATTTATACGTTACTTTTGACGATAATTTTGCAACAATAAAAAAATTCCATTGATTCAATCAATGCCTGATTGCAATGTCGCGATTTCAAGAAGTTTGGATTGAAGGTGTCGAACGATGCATATAATGATGAATTTTATAATTACTTAAAATTTTTAACCCAAAAATTTAGTGAGTTCACGAGTTATTCCGTTTACTCGAAAGAGCCAATGCTCCAGCTCAGTGACTCGTTCTTTGATAAAATAGTTGATTTATCGCAGTTCAACACGGCTCGCTCGCTTAGTTGCCTTCCCGATTTGACTCGCATTAAGTGCACCAACGTAGGTACAACTTTGAGTATCAGAGGTGGTCACATATATTTACACAAACCGAATGAAAATCGGATTAATGTTTTCCAAAATTATCAAAATATACAAAATTTCTAACATAATTATATTTTTATTTGGAATTTACCCCATCAAACTTGAACAACTGTAGTTTCCAACCCAGTATCATCATTATTCCTAGATGTGGGTAATTCGTAAAAAGAAAAAATAACCAAAATTCCTGAAGTAGTTTTGCACTCAATCCTAATTTTCTCATTCAAATTGGTCAGTTTTGTTTTTGACAAAGATTTTATAATGCCCAGATGAGGATATTTCATAAATTGTCAAAATCAACATAATTTCTGATGTACATTTACACCCTAAATTTAATTTTTACCATCAAAATGGTCATGTTAAGTTTTTGACATATTTTTCATAATGCCCGGTTGCCGATATATCATAAATTTTCAAATCTTTAAAATTCCTAATGTCCAATTATGTCATCATCACCATTTTTCCTATCCGATTAAATAAGCATTAAACTAAAACTTCTTTCACTAAAGATGTAATTTTATTGGAACATTTGTAAGAATAGCTCTCCTCCACTCCGCAATTCTGCTAAGCGATACGTTAATTGACTGGACATTTATGGTAGATTACGATCCTGACATCCATTGTTCCAAAATCCAAAATTTTTCCAAATTTGTGCCAAAAAAAAATTTTTTTTTAAGAATGACACCAAAAGGTATTGGTCGGGGTTGCAGCAAGTAATGCGTAAATCGACCATAAATTTCATGCAGATTAATAAGAATTTGACATCAACTATTGGGCGTCAACCACATAAACGTAAATAAAACCTAAAAATCTAAACCTAATGAAAATCTAACAAGTTAACAACGAACTAACCTAACGATAATATAATGACCTAACAACCTAAAAGCACCTAAAGATAAGATAAAAAATTTAAAGAATAGATAACACCCTAAACTTGATACGTTAACCGACTAGAAATATAGTGTAGATTACGAATCTCACATTCATTGTTGGCGCTCAAGTTAAATTTTGCACTAAATTTGTAAATTTGTGCCAAAAAAAACTTTTTGTAGTCTGACTTACCCCAAAGGTAATGGTCTAAATTCCAGCAAGTTATACGTCAATCTACCAGAAATTTCATTCAGATTAGGAATCTGACATCAATCATTAGACGTCAACAACCTAAACCAACAGAAAATTTAACAACCGAACAACATAACTAACCTAAACAGAAACTAATGACCTAACAACCAAAAACCAAATCTTAAGGTAACTTTAAAAAATATAAAGAAAAACTAACAATCTGATCCGAAAGAAAACCTTAGAACCTAAATCTAAAGAAAACCTTAAAACCTATAGGTAACCTAACAAATTAAACCTGAAGTAAACCAAACAACCTTAACTTAAAGGTAACCTAACAAATTAAACCTTAAGTAAACCTAACAACCTTAACCTAAAGGTAACCTAGCAAATTAAACCTGAAGTAAACCTAACAACCTTAACTTAAAGGTTACCTAACAAATTAAACATGAAGTAAACCTAACAACCTTAACCTAAAGGTAACCTAACTAATTAAACCTGAATTAAACCTTAATTAAACTTAACAAATTAAACCTGAATTAAACCTAACAACCTAAACCTAAAGAAAACCTAACAACCTAAACTTAAAGGAAACCCAACAAGCTAAACCTAAAGAAAATCTTAAGAAATCGTAATCCCTACATTTTGCTATATAAATATTTAAATTAATATAAATAATATAAATTGGAAAAAATAGAAAAAATATTTTGTTATAAAATTTATATTTTTTTTTTGTTAAATTCGACTTCACCGCCAACTTAGAATTTTAGATTTGTAATCTGCGTTAAATTTCTGAGGAATTATTGAAATCCGTATCAGTACCTTTGAGTAGAACAAAAAAAAAATTTTTTTTTGACAGAAATTTGCTAAATTCTTGCAAAATTTGACTTGACCGCCAACAATGGATGTCAGATTCGTAATCTACTCTAAATTCCCAGTCGATATCACATACCCTAATTCCCGTGGAAGGGGAGGGGGGTTATTCTACAAATAACCTGAGCTTAGTATGTGAGTTGGCTACTAAAAGAGAAGGAGCCAAAGCCATGCAGTGACTCCTGTTCCCAAACAATTGGGAGCCAACTTGGAGTCAGAGTCATGAATCATGGATCATGGATCATAGAGCACAGAAATTTATGAGCAAGATTATTTGAATTTTCTTTCGATAGTTAGTTCTAGTTTTGCGCATGGCTCAGCATTTGGCGTGAACCAGAGCCACTGGCTCAATGAGCCATGGCTCATGGATCACCCGAGCGGTGAGCCAGCTCATGAGCCATGGCTCTGGCTCCGCACTTTTGTTGAGCTGGCTCATGAGTCAGAGCCATGGCTCATGGCTCAACATAAAAAAAAGAATTTTCCCTCTAATATACACATTTTGCTAAAAGTGAGAATGATCTAGTGAGAATAAGCCAACACAAATCATAATTATGAACTGACTAAAGGCAAATTGACTTTCAGTGACTAAAAATTCCGAAAATAAAAAAAAGTGATGATTTGAAAGAAGAAAAAAAAATGAAAAATTAGAGGAAAAGTGGAAGAATTTAGGGGAAAAGTTGAGCCATTGAGCCATGGCTCACAAGTTTCGTTGAGCTTGCTCATGAGCCATGGCTCTGGGTCAAAATTACTACATGAGCCAGAGCCATGCACTGGCTCTGGCTCAGAAATTTTTGTGAACCAGCTCGAGCCAGAGCCAGAGACAGAGCCAGAGCCATGCGGAACACTAGTTAGTTCAATACCGTTTGAGAAATCTTGCCCAGATACGAATNACAGAGCCAGAGCCATGCGGAACACTAGTTAGTTCAATACCGTTTGAGAAATCTTGCCCAGATACGAATGGAAGTGGATGGGGCGGGTGAGTACACTTTTATCAAGCCGTTCATTTCTAATTTTGGAATAATTTGTGTTTGTTTTGATTTGGGATTTGAGAGGGAGGAGAGTTGAGTTTGTTTGTAACTTGTAAAGGTATAAAATCTAGATTAGAAATAATTCTAAAGCAAGTAAGTTGGACAGAGAATTTATTTCTTCTGAACTGATTCTTTTCAAATAGGTCAGGTGTAGAGGATTCCAAACCGAAGGATGTGGGTTTGAGTTCCGATCAACAGGTAAGCTAATTAAACTAATTTTTATAGATGAATTTTTATTTTTTCTAATTAATTTTTATTATTTTATAATATCCTACACAGTTAATTCTTGATCTCACTGCAGACATCTCTCCTACTAATTAGAAAGGACTTTTATGAATGTCAACCTATTGAATCGAAGTATCCGAAGATGCTTATTTATCTCCTTTCAAAACTAGTCAAGTAAGTCAATTTATATATTTTATTACAACCATTTTCGACAATTGCCACATGAAATGTATTTTATGATGTCGATCCGTACTCTATCCAATACATCTTCCTTGGCTTCGTTAAAGATTCGTTCTAACATCCAAAAAATTCATATTATTAATATGATTTTTTTACGTCTGAGTTGCTGATATTCAAATTTATTACTAAAGAATCTGATGTCTGATTGTTTCATTGCTTACTTTATATTTTTAATATTTTGTTTATTACACATGAATCTATAGTAAATTTCCAATAATTCTTCTTCTTCAAACATCAAGTCATAAAGTCTCATGTCATAAAAAATTTGAATTAGGTGCTGTTAGTTTTTTTTAGTTTATGGATTATCAAAACGTAATTCAACTTGGGGTCAATGAATTTGTATAAGACCTTAAGTAGAAGTTAGCTATGTAGGGTAGTGAATCTTTTTGCGTAACAATGGAAATGAGAATGTTTTAACTGACTAAAAAGTCAGTTTAAGGAATTTAAGCTCAATCTCTTTACTCTTACTGGTTAATTAAAATAATATTGCGGTGGTTACAATGAAATAAATAAAATTCCAAATCAAAGCCAAGTTTTGTTTGGATTATTAGACGAATGCAACAGATAGTTCGTATTTGCCTAATTGCCAAACAAAAAACACAAAGTTATTTTTAGTTTAGCTTCATCTCTTGTCACTTGGGATTTGGAAATATAATCCAAGAGCTTGTCTACCTTGGTTTTTGGCTTCCGTGTTTTTTTTTAGTATAAGGCAAAAAAAATTCTGACTCGTTAATCTGGTATGTTTAATAAGAAAAAAAAAGNCCGTGTTTTTTTTTAGTATAAGGCAAAAAAAATTCTGACTCGTTAATCTGGTATGTTTAATAAGAAAAAAAAAGACCCATATTATTCCAAAATAAAATGAAATGGAGGGAGACATAATGTTGTACATTAGAGCATGGTTAGGTCTGGCTACTTTAGTTATACAGGGTCCACCAGAATTAAGTATCATATGGAGAAAGTTTTTATGAAAAATGCGTCAGAAATTTAGAGTGTTGCACTGCATCAGACAGTGCTAAAAGTAAGAAAAATTTATTGCAAGGTTAAACGGTAATTGAATCAAAAATTTATAATTATTTTACGCAAATTCGAAATGATCCAATTGTATCAAGTTCTAAACTTCTACTAAAATTTCTTATCTATATTTCAACGAATAAATTGCTCAAAGTGAGCTCCGTTGGCATTAGTAACGTAACCCAGGCGATCGTAGAATTCCCGTCGTACATTATTAAAAGTATCAACAGGGATTGCAGCAATGGATCCAATAATAGACGCTTTCATTTGTTCAATTGTGTCAGGACGAGGATCTTGAAAAACAACGGACTTCAGGTACCCCCATAACCAAAAGTCTAGAGGGGTAAGGTCGGGGGATCGTGGGGGCCACTCAATTGGACCTTTTCGGCCTATCCATTTTCTTGGAAAAGTCTGCTCGATGAAAGCTCGCACTGGCGCTGCGAAATGAGCAGGAGCTCCATCTTGCTGGAACCATATATCTTGCGCCGCGATACCTTGTGCTTCCGCAGAATCAAAAATTTCAGGAAATGCTTCATTTTGTAACATTTGTAAATAGTTTTCTTTGTTGACGTTTTGTTCAAAAAAGAATGGTCCGATAATACCATTTCCAAAGATTCCACACCAAACAGTAATTTTTGGTGCACCTTGCGTCTTCGTAGCAGAAAACCAGTTAGGATTTTCGGGTGACCAATAACGGTAGTTTTGACGATTAACTTCGCCATTTAGGAAGAAAGTACACTCATCGGAAAAGCAAATATTGGAGGGAAAATTTACATTTGCATTACAATGAGCCGTCATTTCTTCTGCAAACTCCATTCTTTTGGTTGGATCATTTTCGTTCAGCTGGTGTAATATTTGAATTTTGTAAGGATGAAACTTATGGAGTTTAAGAATTCTTGCAATGGATGTTGGGCTTATACCAGATTGGCGAGAAACGGTTGAAATGCTAACTTTTGGATTTAAAGAAATAGCAGCAAGAACGCTGGCTGAATTAGCGTCATCAGTGGAAGATTTTCGGCGGCCTGTTCTTTTTAAATTTTGAAGCGTATTGTGCTGTTGATATTTTCGAATTAAACGAATCATGGATTTTAATTGGCGGACTGGATGTTCAATTCCAATTGCATCAGCGTTGTATCTTTGTAAAATTACGCTAACACTAAGTGGTAACATAGCTATTATTTTGAGTTGGTCAGACCGGGTGGCTTCTAGCGGTAGTGGCATTTCAACAACCCTAGTGGTAGTAAAACGATAGTCGGATGAAAATGTACAAAATCATGTCTCGAAGGGTACAGAATCTTCTACCCTTCGATTGATTCGATTTTATATGATTGACCTCAATGGATTCTTTCATTGAGGTTTAAAAATTAGAAAATTCAAATGTTTTTCAAAATTTCCCGTTAGGAAAAGTTTGTTTCCTGTTTATGGCATTTTGCAGTTATGCATAAATTTCAATGCTAACTTTGTTGTTTAAAATTTTTAACCAAGGTAAAAATGCTTTAAAATTTAAAAATCTCGAATGANTTTCAATGCTAACTTTGTTGTTTAAAATTTTTAACCAAGGTAAAAATGCTTTAAAATTTAAAAATCTCGAATGCTATTATAAACTCAAAGTGTTTATTATAGTAAACCGGTTTTTCATTCGAAGAAGTGAAAAAATTAAAGTTTCCCANCAAAGTGTTTATTATAGTAAACCGGTTTTTCATTCGAAGAAGTGAAAAAATTAAAGTTTCCCAAATAAGAGTAGTTTTTGTCAACATTATGCCACAAATCCCCCTTCATTGGAAACTGAGTAATTAAATTACACTATTTAGACCGATGCAGTAAAAAGTGTACGGATTCGTGTGTCCAAGGGTACAGCATCTTCCACCCTACTTGGGAAGTGTATAGAATCCTGTCTCGAAGGGTACAGAACGGTGTACCCTTCCTTGAACCTTGTAATTTATGAGGTACAAGATTCTGNTATAAACTCAAAGTGTTTATTATAGTAAACCGGTTTTTCATTCGAAGAAGTGAAAAAATTAAAGTTTCCCAAAGAGTAATTTTTGTCAACATTATGCCACAAATCCCCCCTCATTGGAAACTGAGTAATTAAATTACACTATTTAGACCGACGCAGTAAAAAGTGTACGGATTCGTGTGTCCAAGGGTACAGCATCTTCCACCCTACTTGGGAAGTGTACAGAATCCTGTCTCGAAGGGTACAGAACGGTGTACCCTTCCTTGAACCTTGTAATTTATGAGGTACAAGATTCTGTTCCCTTGAAGACAGGATTCTGTTCATTTTAACTCGACTGAACAATGTACCTTTAAATAATTTTAAAATTACAATATTTGCAACATGTATCAAATAAATGAATACTTTTTTAAATTTATCAAATTATTTTTTACGATGAAATCATATTAGGTCATACTAATTTTATTAGACTTTACCTCCAAGTGCGTGAACCTACTGTTGGTATGAGCTGTTTGATGATTTAATTCAATTATCAAGCCAATGAGTCGAGATTAAACCAAGAGAAGATGACCTGATGAGCGTGATTTAATTGTAAGGAATGATTGAAATGAGACAAATAATCGAACCTGTGATTGGGTTGTCGGTTGTTAGAGTACGCGCGCAAATATCTGGAGGGACAAGAGTGAGTGAGTGAAGTAGGAACACCCCATTTTTTTGGTATGTTTTAACCCTTGTGCTTTCTCCATATGGTACTTAATTCTGGTGGACCCTGTATTAGAGCATGGAGCAACAGTTTGATAACCGTGTATATATCGGTGTACATGAAAATAAGGAATCCAATCTCATTTATTGCTAGTAGTGATAAAATTATTTAGAGAATCATCGACTTAGTACCAATTTACGCCATGAAAAAATTAACTGGTTTACCTGATAGTTTTTTCAAAGAGTGTGTTAACTTATTTATGAATACATCATATGAGTGATGTGTTGCATAATGAGCAATGAATGATGTGTTACCTAATAGCAATCCTTGATAAAGATGAAATGAGAAATGTTAAAGGCATAATCAATATTCTTATTCCAATGACGAATTCTATTAACTCATTTATAAATAGTAATATCACATAATAAATCATAGTGTTCCTGTGGAGATGACGGTNATTCTATTAACTCATTTATAAATAGTAATATCACATAATAAATCATAGTGTTCCTGTGGAGATGACGGTGGATTTTTTGAACACTTCTCGACAAGTGTTCGATNTTAAATTTATCAAATTATTTTTTACGATGAAATCATATTAGGTCATACTAATTTTATTAGACTTTACCTCCAAGTTCGTGAACCTACTGTTGGTATGAGCTGTTTGATGATTTAATTCAATTATCAAGCCAATGAGTCGAGATTAAACCAAGAGAAGATGACCTGATGAGCGTGATTTAATTGTAAGGAATGATTGAAATGAGACAAATAATTGAACCTGTGATTGGGTTGTCGGTTGTTAGAGTACGCGCGCAAATATCTGGAGNAGACCCATATTATTCCAAAATAAAATGAAATGGAGGGAGACATAATGTTGTACATTAGAGCATGGTTAGGTCTGGCTACTTTAGTTATACTTAAGTTATAGTTGTATTATGTTCACATAGTACAAGTCTAATGAAAACAAATTTCTCTAATTCCAGTTTGGTTTTTGGATTACTCTACCCTGCCTATGCATCTTTCATTGCGGTCAAGAACAAAGACGTGAGGAGTTATGTAAGGAGACCACAAATATTTGGTTTTTGTAAGTAATGTCAACACCAGAACCNATGAGTGAGAGAAGTAGGAACACCCCATTTTTTTGGTATATGTTTTAACCCTTGTGCTTTCTCCATATGGTACTTAATTCTGGTGGACCCTGTACTTAAGTTATAGTTGTATTATGTTCACATCCCACTTTGATGTTAATGAAGTCTAATGAAAACAAAACTCTCTAATTCCAGTTTGGTTTTTGGATTACTCTACCCTGCCTATGCATCTTTCATTGCAGTCAAGAACAAAGACGTGAGGAGTTATGTAAGGAGACCACAAATATTTGGTTTTTGTAAGTAATGTCAACACCAGAACCTAATAAATTATTTCATTTATTAGGTTCAATGGATGATGTACTGGATTGTATATGCTTTCTACAGCTTCTGTGAGGCATTTACAGATACGCTCTTGGGTCCTTGGTAATTTTTTTTATAACTTTTGTTAGGAATCTTTTGGTCTCAACTACTGTATGTACAGTCTAACTTGGCTATAGATATTACTATAATGAAATTATAATGTACAATAGTGTAATGAACTCTAAAACGCACTTCATTAGACTTTGAAAATAGGAAACACGAATAGGGCCAAAATCTTGGATTTAGTGAACATCGGCTATGTGGTGAAAATTTTATGATCAATGTAACTGCATCCGAGATCCACTATACAAATCATGTGTAGTAGAAGACATACACTTTTAAATTTTTGCAACACAATACTGTTTTTTTTTTGNTTTACAGATACGCTCTTGGGTCCTTGGTAATTTTTTTTTATAACTTTTGTTAGGAATCTTTTGGTCTCAACTACTGTATGTACAGTCTAACTTGGCTATAGATATTTACCATAATGAAATTATAATGTACAATAGTGTAATGAACTCTAAAACGCACTTCATTAGACTTTGAAAATAGGAAACACGAATAGGGCCAAAATCTTGGATTTAGTGAACATCGGCTATGTGGTGAAAATTTTATGATCAATGTAACTGCATCCGAGATCCACTATACAAATCATGTGTAGTAGAAGACATACACTTTTAAATTTTTGCAACACAATACTGTTTTTTTTTTGNTATAATGAAATTATAATGTACAATAGTGTAATGAACTCTAAAACGCACTTCATTAGACTTTGAAAATAGGAAACACGAATAGGGCCAAAATCTTGGATTTAGTGAACATCGGCTATGTGGTGAAAATTTTATGATCAATGTAACTGCATCCGAGATCCACTATACAAATCATGTGTAGTAGAAGACATACACTTTTAAATTTTTGCAACACAATACTGTTTTTTTTTTTTTGATTTTATTCAGTCATGCGTTGTGTGTAGTACTTAATTTCTAAATATATACACTTATAGACACTAATTGAGGAATGCATTTTTTAGGTTTCCGTTTTACTATGAGTTGAAAATTATTCTACTGCTATGGCTAATGTCACCGGCAACTTCAGGAGCGGGAGTCGTTTACCGTAGATTCATTCATCCGAAACTACTTAAATATGAACCTGTAAGAACACTATTTTAGGTATTAGTTTTTAATACTGATACAATTGAAATGTGTTAAATTTTAGGAAATTGAGTTCTGCATCATGAATGTACAGAACAAAACTAGTGCATTTGTCTTTCAATGGTCGGGAAGAGTGATGAAAGCACTTACTGACTCCTTTACTGAAACTTTTTGGAATGTGGCTGTCCGGGTAAATAAATACTTACGAACTGGACATTCATTTATATAAAAATTTTAATAATCTGAATCTGTGTATTGTTAGGCTGGTAACCCACAACTTCTACATCACCTCCAACGCTCATGTAGTTTGAACGATTTAGACGAATGCGATAATAATTTTGGACAGATTCAGGGACAGAGTGGAACAAAAGTTCCTGCGGTTACTGGTAGGATTCATTCAAGTGCATCTGTCGGAACCACTCCCATTGATCAAATGGATGTTGAAACATTTTTTTCTGAACAAATGCAACAAGATTTCTACATGGGCATGCAACAGTAATTTGATTCTATTGTACATAAGTAACAACTTTGTTTTGATTTGCTGAAGAATTTATTACTTTTAGTAGGAATATCTTGCCAGAGGAGGAAGAGGTTATCATCGATGGTGAGGTAGGCGAAGTGGAATTTGACAACTGCATTACGCAGTCGCCACCTAAGCTTCGTGGAGCTTCACGGCGGAAAAAGGAAGTAGGTTCAATTTTTAACAGAATCAATACCATTGCCGAATGTTTCTATTTATTCTGTTGTCTTTCAAAATCGTAAAATCAAATTAGCTAAATTTGAAGTGAAAGAACTATGAAATATATATTACATGAGATTACCATATTACGCTAACGCGAATATAGACCCCCCCCCCCCAAGAAACTAACTTAAACAAATTGGCTGCAATTTGTTTCGAAATTGCAAATTTCTAGGATTGATTAAGATTTTTCTTTCCAAAATTGTACAGTGTGGATTTTCTTCACTGATAGTTGTCTTTCAAAATGCATGAATTTCACTCTCATTTCAATTTCTTCTTAAGGCAATGAAAAGCAAATATCACAGAGAATTTCTTCTCTAAGGAATTTGATTCACCTATCGACAGGCAGAATTTGTAAACTATTTTTTAAGCAGTGTTCCTATTTCTGCTAAGAGTTTAAGTACAACGGATAACTCAAAAACNAATTTGATTCACCTATCGACAGGCAGAATTTGTAAACTATTTTTTAAGCAGTGTTCCTATTTCTGCTAAGAGTTTAAGTACAACGGATAACTCAAAAACTAAAAAAATACCTTACTACTTATGCAACAACCGATATATAATCTTGACATCCAATGTCTTGTGCAGTCAGTTTTGTGTCATGTAATCATTCCGCTAAACTNACAACCGATATATAATCTTGACATCCAATGTCTTGTGCAGTCAGTTTTGTGTCATGTAATCATTCCGCTAAACTTAAGCGCTAAGGTACATATGGTAGCTGTGAACGATTATGAACCGTAACTAAATATATGATAATATCAAAATTTTATCAATTTGTTTTTAAACTTTATGAAGTATGGGAAGATCATGCGCAGATCTGCACCACCTGATTTGTCAAATCGGATCATAATTGGATGGTTCCCATCATCTCCAAACTCAGCATTTCCATTTGCTCCCTTCCCATCTTCCTCTTCCTCTGATACAGCAATTTTTCGTGAATCTTACCCTGCAGTTCGTGCAATTGAATCCTATTCAGAAATTAATGACGAGTTTTTCGATGCAGAGGATTCTGTTGTCCCAGATTTGGAAAATCGGGATCCTGTGCCTACAAAACGTCATGTGAGAGTTGCAGCAAAGACGGTTCTTAAAGCGTTTGATAGAGTTGATGAAAAAATTGAAAGTAGTTACGAATATGAACCGAAGACGAAAAGAAAACTTTCACAACCTCACCCTCTGGCATATTCTGTGCTAACAAGTGGAGCACTCAATCTTGCATCTTGTGTCACTCCAAATATTACCCAAAATATATTAAAAGAAAAGGGTACAGGTGGAGGATTGCGCAGGTCAGTGAGTGATATTGAGTCAGGGAAACCACCAGCGCTTTTTTCCTCCTCTTCCCTTCGACGTGTTTTCCATCCTTTCTCATCCAAGTCTACACCGGCAAGTTCAGATAATAAGAAAAAAGAAGAGAATTGATGAGAGGTGAAGGAAGAAAAATATGGCAAGTTTTTTGATACTGAAGTGTGCAGCTTGGATTTGAACTTAACGTCATTTATTACTAAAACCATTAAATTTAATAATTGCACGATTTCAATTGAGCTTGGTCATTTAACATTAGTCAGGTGAAGTTAAACTTAAACTAGTGGACTCCATGACTCCGTAGTCACTCCATAATTTAACCAGAGTTTGGTGACTCTAAAGTAGAAGTTTTTGATTTCGGGATACAGTCATACCAATTTCTGTCAAGATCCATTTTTATAATAATGCGACACAATTTTCCGTTTTCTGATTTCAATTTTGTGGAAACAAAGGTTTTCGTTTCGTTTCGTTTTCCAATACGAAACGAAACGGAAATTTAGTGGAAACGAAATAATGCAAAATACTCGATAATTTGCATATTACTTCCAGTACCCATTGATATTTGTCTTCTTATTTGTATTTCCATTCATTTAAATTCGAGTGGAATCTAAAAAAAAATGTTTATATAGATTAAATTTTACTAAATTTCAGCGGAATTTGCGTTGAAACGTAAGTAATTTGAANAAAAAAAAATGTTTATATAGATTAAATTTTACTAAATTTCAGCGGAATTTGCGTTGAAACGTAAGTAATTTGAATTACTTATTGAATAAGTTCATAACTTTACAAGTGACATTATAAAATTGCATATTAACTAAAATTTTGTTGAATAGTATGTCTTATTGCACGAGACTTAAAACGTAGTGTTCGTTTCTGTGAGATTTTCACATTTTTCACTGCTTCGTTTCTTATCCATTTGCCCGATTCAATTTTGGTTTCGTGATCGTTTCTCTCATCCAATTTTTGTATCGTTTTTGCTTCTAACTTGTTCAGTTCGCTTCGTTTCGGTTTCCATGAAAAAACGAAACGAAACGGTCGCACCTCTAGTTGCTGCCGTTGAGTAACTAAAAATATTATTGACAACACTATATAATAATATCTTATTCTTCTATGATGTTTAGAATGGTATTAACAAATTATTGTATCGTATTCTCCCCAATAATGTACGTTGGAAAGTTATTTTTATTTTCCAATATCTTAAACCAAGTTTTCTGTTTCTATTTTTAGGTTCCGGAGACTTCAATTTACGGTACAGTCCCACGTCGTAAAAAAGGAGCAAAGAAGGATACTTCCAAAACTCAACGTCAATGAGATATTTCAACTGAAAGACTAACTTAAAAATGCAATTGAATAATTACTAAAACTCACAATTATGAACAACATTACCGTCCGTGTTTACGTGCCTTTGTAGGGAAAAATTGTAACGTACATTTAACCTAAAATGCTCCTTTTGTACTCTCAAACCTCAAAATATGGAATTCATAACTAAAAATGTAAATTTTTGTATGGTATAAAAGTGTCAGTGACGCATATTTATGTAATAGTCTCATTCCTTGAAGGGATGCAAATATTGTTAGGTCGAATACGTGCACAGGAAGAAGTTAACCTGTTTGGATTAAATTTTTTTTTACTGTACTAAATACAATTAGGGAATGTGTGAGTCTCTTGAACTTACCTACCGCAAACGTTAAAAATATTGATTTTACGTTTAGGTAACTTTTATGGGGTAAATATACTCTACCAATAATTTGCCGATTTTGAAAAAAAAATAGTTGTTTAATCACTTTAATACATGGTGTTTAACATTTTTTTTTGTACCCTAGAAAGCATAACGTCATTTTTCACACTCTTTTGCTGGCAGCAGCACTGGGTGGGAGGAGCTACGATGAAATTGGAGAAAGAGGGTGCAAAAAAAAAAAGATTAAACAGCCTGTACATGGGAATGCAAGTGAAAGAGACCGGGGAGGTATTTCTATAAATACACACCAATTAGGTCAAGCATTGTAAATTTAAGCTATGAGTATTTTTTTTTAATCTATGATGATGACAAAGTGATCTGTCGGAATGTGTAAGATCTTAATTTAATTTATACTCTAATCGTATTTAGCTCAATTTTTTTCTTAATATCTTAATTTTTGGGGCAACTAAATATAATTACTATGGAAGTTAAAGTATAATTTAAGTTAACCTGAATCAGCTTTCAACCCTTCCGTAATTAAGTTTATATGGTATTAACTGGTTTACTGTAAGTAGTTACCAGGCACGAACTAAGGAGTTGGAGAGGTTAGTAAAGATAACCTTGAAGTTATTAAAACTATTAAGATAAATAAATATTAGACAATATTTGTTATGTAGGTGCATGGAATTTGTTGCGCAGATCGAACCTGGGACTTGTGAATTCTAAATCTAGTTTAGAATACACCAAATTTGGAAGGTAGAAAATCTTCTAAGATAAAGTGTCATACACTTAACCTGCCACACACCGACGGAAAATAGTCCTTGAAAATGGCAGGAGAGAAAGGAAAAGTGGTTTTTTCAGGTCCGTTTCACCCTAGTTTTAGCGCCGGATTCTGCACTAGTATAAAATTTGTTTTTTAACTTCAGCAGTTTAAAAATACGTACTAAATTGGAAATTCTAGTAGGAACGCAAACCGTAAGTATCGATTGACCTTTATTTCCCGACTATCTCCTCTGCAACTGCTACAAATTATTCAATTCTGTGAATTTGATTTTTTCCAATTGGAGTGTACCGATCCCTTCAGAAGTAGTTAGAGCTTTTTGAATTTTTTCCCAATCCCTGGTTCGCAAACCTCACATATAAATATAATCAACCTAAATACTAAAACTTTCTCATAGTGTAAGCCTACCACTATGCAGAGTCGGGCACTGTAAAAATTGCTCAAGATTCCCATGGTATGCGAAAAGTTATTTTATTCTGAGAAGCAGACCAATACAAAAGAATTGAAAATTGGGAATAAAATTCTGGTTAGGGAAGCAGTTGGAATCGGCCGTAGTCATTTTATTTTTTACATAGCCTTATGGAAAAATACTTTTAGAATAATTTCCTGATAGAAAATTCAGCAATTCTTCAAGATTAATAAATAACAATTCAATATCAATATTTTTGGTTGGGGTATAGATTTTAGGGGGTGTTTTCTTTCAATTTAGAGAGACAGTATTTGAAAAAAAAATCAAGTTTTTTTTGAAAATTTTTTTTTCGGATGTTTGCATTTTTATACAAGAATCTTGACATTTGAGGATGTTTGTTAGGTTGTTAAGTTGTGTTCAAACTAACAAAATAGCATAAATAATGATACTTTTGGGCATTTTGCAAAAATTATTTCGAGAAATATAACTTTTTTGTTTTAAAAATTCTCCAAAAATCTTCAATTGTTATGATTCGTGGAGAATGCAAAAATCCAGAAGAGAAATTTTTTTCTAAAAAACAAAAATTGGACTGATACTCCCCAAGTGTATACCCAAACCGTATTTTTAACTTCACTTTCTTTGAATTAAACTTCGACAGGTTAATTCTATTTAAAATAAATTCAAAAAACTTTTAAAATCATCAAAATCAAAACAAACCAAAATTATACACCTCACCTCTTCAGAAATTGAAGTTAAACTGAGGCTTCCGTAGCTTACCGTTAGAGAGGGAAAAGGTGGGAGACCATATGTGCATCTGGGTTGGGAAGCGGTTGGGGAGAAATGAGTCTCACTCAATAACAATGACAATCCAAAATCAATAAATAAAATATGCGAGGCAACTGAAGGCGCGACTGCAAAAAAAAATCAAAAAGCTCTAACTACTTCTGAAGGGATCGGTATCTACTAAAACTCACTCAAGGTCTTCATCAAAATCAGTTGCATATATGGGCATAATAAAATTAGGAATAATTTCAGCGAAGTTTTTCATCCCGAAATGCGGTAAAGTGGATCGCCAATCCATCGGACAAATTTGTGTAGGTTGAGGATATGACGTCAATTATTGGCTCTCCGCTAGAATTATGCTTCGAATTTGCTAGTTTNAACTTTTAAAATCATCAAAATCAAAACAAACCAAAATTATACACCTCACCTCTTCAGAAATTGAAGTTAAACTCCGTAGCTTACCGTTAGAGAGGGAAAAGGTGGGAGACCATATGTGCATCTGGGTTGGGGAGAAATGAGTCTTACTCAATAACAATGACAATCCAAAATCAATAAATAAAATATGCGAGGCAACTGAAGGCGCGACTGCAAAAAAAAATCAAAAAGCTCTAACTACTTCTGAAGGGATCGGTATCTACTAAAACTCACTCAAGGTCTTCATCAAAATCAGTTGCATATATGGGCATAATAAAATTAGGAATAATTGCAGCGAAGTGTTTCATCCCGAAATGCGGTAAAGTGGATCGCCAATCCATCGGAAAAATTTGTGTAGGTTGAGGATATGACGTCAATTATTGGCTCTCCGCTAGAATTATGCTTCGAATTTGCTAGTTTTGCACGAATTTATTCGACATTTTTACAACAAATCTATGAAAAAAATATAATCAACTTTCTATGTAAGTGAAGTGCAAACTTGCGTACCAACTTTCTTCCATTCAGTTTTCCCCGCTGTCCTTAGCGTTGTTGGGANATTGGCTCTCCGCTAGAATTATGCTTCGAATTTGCTAGTTTTGCATGAATTTATTCGACATTTGCAACAAATCAATGAAAAAAATATAATCAACTTTCTATGTAAGTGAAGTGCAAACTTGCGTACCAACTTTCTTCCATTCAGTTTTCCCCGCTGTCCTTAGCGTTGTTGGGAATGTGTCGGGCAAGAATAAGTTGGATGATACAGGCTTCTGAATGAAATTTAAGGTGCTGGCGAAGTCATTGTTGATATAGTTTGTTAATATAGCTTAACGTGATATATAACAGTGTGCACCATGATGCATAAAAATGTATTCACTTTGAGCACAATTGACGAAATAAGTAAGTTATATGTAACATAATGTTACTGGTACGCAATAGTTTTGCCGCGCAGAGGAGGAAGCTAAAGACGTATTTACAAGTGGGTGAAAGCCTACTAAACCGTCAAGGATTCACCACATGAACGTACACTGAAAAAAATTATCACCCTGGAAATTTGTGGAATTGCAGTGAAACTCTGATTAAGTTGAAGCACTGGGGTTAAATTGGATTGATAACCTTTGGGAAACCCTGCAACTTGCAGCTTATTTTGATCCGAGATAGTTTTTCAAAATTAAGCCACTCATAACAATTTATGGGTTAAAGAATCTAGGACTGATATTTATGCCTAAATCTAGNGTGAAACTCTGATTAAGTTGAAGCACTGGGGTTAAATTGGATTGATAACCTTTGGGAAACCCTGCAACTTGCAGGTTATTTTGATCCTAGATAGTTTTTCAAAATTAAGCCACTCATAACAATTTATGGGTTAAAGAATCTAGGACTGATATTTATGCCTAAAGCTAGACCTATTATACAACAACAACAAAAACATGATTTAGTTATGACAATCTTAAGTGAGCTCAATGTCAAAAATTGTGATGAGTGCCACATTAAAACACTTTAATTTTAATTTTAATTCTTAATTTAATTAGGTAGGCATGTTGCAGGCGTGTCTGATCAAATAACATTGTAAAATGATGACCTTGACACGAAAATAAATCAAACAAACAAACAAACAACGGTGAAAGCTATATGGGAACAAGTTGAGCCGGAAGTATGCACGTTCACATATAACATAAAATTTCCTAAGTCATTATTGCGAAGGGAGGTTCGGATGAGTATTGGGTATCGTTTATGTGTAGAAATTCTTATTTCATTCTGCGAGAAAACAATGTTGCCTTGCACCTAAAGATTTGCAACAACTTTCTCCAGTAAATATTTATAGTTCCTAACTAACTTAACCAATTCTTAGAATTTAATTTTGAAAGTTTTGAAACATTTGCTAGACGCCATACATATGAGGTTTGTTATCATTCTGGGATAAGCCACTTCTTCTTTTAAGAATCATTTATGAAAGGAACCTAAGAGTTTTCACCGAACTGGAATTGATTAGCACAATAGTTCAAAAATTGGGTTTGCGACTGCACCAAATTCCAACTTCACATAAATCGGCAAAGCATAAGGAGTATCCATTGTTTAGCAAGCAGGAAGGATAATTTGATTCACAATTATTGTAATCTAGAAGCAATTTGCTTGAGGGATTCCAAACTTAAAATTGATGTACAATGTCAGTTTAACATACTGTTTATAAATCATCTTCAATGGACAAAGGACATCTTCTTGGTGTTTAGAGTGAAACTGAAAGTTTAATGAATAAATATTTGCACTACTTTACCGTGTTTTCCTTAGTGAATCTCATTTTCTGGCTTCTGAAATACCTATTTAATCAATAAAAACCCAGCCAAAAAATGTTTCTTCACTAATGCTACTACTTTTTGGCACTTTTGCTACTAATTTTTGCTTTCTTTGGTTAGGTATTTATTGAACGCTGTGTATTTTATGAAGAAGCAAAGTGAAATTTTCAACTCTTTAATTGCATTTTCTTTCGCCCTTGCTTATAATGCATAACTATAATTATAACAATAGTGAGACCATGATACATGCAACTTTTTCAGCGTAATGCTATCAGAACATCTATGACATGGATGAGAATATGGTTACATAATATAGGAAATGAATACTTGGAAACATTACAAAATCTTCCAACACATATTCTAACGGGAGCTAGGCTTCGTAGTCTTTTCTTATCACTTAATGTTAGAAAGTGTCCTCTAAATGCTAACAGAAACTCGTTTGCGCTAATGGTTGATGCAGCAACGCTGTTCGATGCAACACGTATGAGTTCAATAACCAAAAGCATAACCAATACACCGGCCATAACAATCGCCACTCCACACTCTGGGCTACAATGAAGGAAGCATAAAAGAGTCGTAGACAACATGAGTACGGCGTTCATTAAGATTATTACAGCCCAGTTTTTGAACTCAGTATCAAACCAGAGTATCAAAAGTTGAATGGTTTGATAATTCATAATTAATACATTGAATGTAGAAGAATAAACCGTGTTGCCATGTGTTAGTATGCTGAAAACGTAAAAAAATATTACATCAAACATTTTATGAAATCATAAAAAATAATTATGATAAATACATACAGTTTGCTGCAAATAAAGACTCTTCTACTCATGTTACTCAGTATTAAGATAATGAGAATGTGAGCGGTAATCAATACAGCAATGACAACCAATATATCTATTATTAAAAAGATCAGTGTCAATATATTCATATAATGTTGATGAGTTATGTTCCAGTAGTCCCTCATCATAGGAACTAGTGAAAAAACGTGTAGGCGGAGCTCCATTACTATGAGGACACATGGCGGTCCCAGAGCAACCATAATCAACATGATGAGACCGAGTGCTTTGAAATATATTTCAGATCCATCCTTTTCAGTTGGATTCCAACTGTAAAATTTACCTGGAAAGATAGCGACATTATATTTGATCAGATTAATATTTATTTTGAAAACAAATATTCAATGGAACAAAGTGAGGCTCTAGATTCTAGCACGTTTTTCAACCAAATTTTTACTGCATATAGTTAGTTTTAACTAGACTTAGATAACCCACTTGAACCATGTGCATTTGGGAAAGAATTCTTTGAAATACACCTGTGACCTCAAGAGGTCGTATGAATTAACAATAGGAATAGAGTTTAATCTGAACGATCTCGTATGTTATGGTGATCTCGACAAAAATAACTTCTTGGCGACAAACTTCCTTAATCTCTGAACAGAACATATCTATTTCATTTAGTTATTTCTTATTTTAACGTTGCTCAAAGGGCAATTCCGAATTTGTCTGAAACATTTCAAGCAAATCTCAGAAATTTCGATATATCGAGCGAATTCTACTTCTTTTGAATGTTGAATTTCGTTACCTGTGAAGTTTAAAGGCCAATTTGTTAAGTATTGCGTTATATTTAAATGTTGCTTAGAAGGTCATCCCTAGCTGATTTAAAATTTGAGTGATATCGGTAAGATACTTCTTTGAACCTATTATTACGTTTAATAACCTCTTGTGGTCAAATTCCAGTTTTTACGGCTTTGATCCCATTGAAGTATTATCCGTTGGGTTATTTCTGACTCTACATTTTAATTTCAGCAGGGCCGTTAACATCCATATATATACTCTCTTAATGTTAAATTTAGTGACGTCATGTCTCACTTCAACATTGATTTGAAGGTTGATTTTGAGTCAATTTTTCAAATTTCAGCCAGATCGATCGCTCCCCCTATCTCTTTCCGCGACTTTAACTTTTGTGACCTATGATCCTATAAGCTTTGTGGCACGGTTTCCAGTAAATTTTGCTCATAGTAGGAGGGTCATCAAAGATGCATAAATATTCCCAATGTTTTATAGTTATTCAGTTCATAGCTAGGGAAGTAAATTGAAATTTGTTGACCCTTGGGTGGAACACACTTTGTCTTATGGTGTTGAAACATTGCACACTTAATTTTCTTAAATTCATGGATCTCGCTGTCTTTTGAATTCGCCTTTAATTAATTGTCATTTTGTCTATATTAAATTATTAAATTTTATTCTAGTTTCCAAAATCAACCGAAATACGTTAAAATACCTTATTTGTTTTATAAAAATCTTAGCTGATATACAATAAGAGAATTGATATGAAAAATTATTTTTGTTTTCTTTCCAGCTGCATGCTCCAGGTTTGATGAATTCATAAATTTATTAAAAAAGATGTGAGCATTCACCAGCGGCAGAACTCAAAGTTTTGATGAAAATTAGTAAATTAGCAAAATTTGTAATTTTCGGAGAATTAAGCATAATTGAATTTTAATCATTCTAACTTCTATAAACATTTAGCATTCGTGCTTCAATTTTGTGCAGTTTCTAGTTTTCAATATGATCTCTCGCTCAAAGGTGACAACTAATCATATATTATATCTGAAATTGTCCAAAGGCGCACCATTCGCCAAAGTCACCCCACTATACGGTAACTGAGAATATTCCCAAATAAACGTCTCTCCGTAAAATATATGAATTTTGTTCTCCGCTGGAAGTTTTGAACCTATGATGATGTGCCCTATTTAGACATTGCTCATGACGCTACAACATTTGAGTTTTCCAAATCAGCCTAACAAGTCTCTCCCTCGATTTCATATTAAATCATTTTAGTACCTGAGCTCAGGAAACATGTCTTAGGCTGCTATGTCCCTTTGAAGCGTTGGACTTAAACAATTTTATGAATGTAATAACGTATCAACTCATTGGAAAATGTGTATCTTTACTTTAAGCCATTTTTGACTAAATTTACAAGTGAAGGATCTATTTTTATGAAGTCGAGTATCATTTTGTCGTAATAGAAGGATGTATTCAGGGTTGGGTCAATCGAACAGATGAATTGTTTCATCGCATGTTAAATTTGATGACATGCACAGGTCAAAGATGAATTTTTGCTTCTGAACTCCTTTGGAAAAAATATTCCTTTGGATAAATGTCACAAGCCTGCGCTNGGCTGCTATGTCCCTTTGAAGCGTTGGACTTAAACAATTTTATGAATGTAATAACGTATCAACTCATTGGAAAATGTGTATCTTTACTTTAAGCCATTTTTGACTAAATTTACAAGTGAAGGATCTATTTTTATGAAGTCGAGTATCATTTTGTCGTAATAGAAGGATGTATTCAGGGTTGGGTCAATCGAACAGATGAATTGTTTCATCCCATGTTAAATTTGATGACATGCACAGGTCAAAGATGAATTTTTGCTTCTGAACTCCTTTGGAAAAAATATTCCTTTGGATAAATGTCACAAGCCTGCGCTAAGCAATCTTTCAGACAACAGGTGACCCTTTTGCCTTGCTTTTTCATTTGTAGTTTGCGACCTAGTCATCCTGTCTCAATTCTTCTCAAAAGTCCTTTCAGCTTTACTTCACAGGCTTTCATGGTTTCACAAATAAAACTGTGGTTTGTCATCAGTGCTGTTAATTATTCGGCTTCGATCGTTTGTTCTAACTTTGTGTTCCTTGCGTCCCACCCATGATGTTCTTCCAACCCATACTCTATTTTAAGTATAGTACTCAGGTGGGGAAAAAAGTGAGAAGAATCGACTTTTTTTAAATTAGAGCTTGGAGGAAAATTTTGGTACTCATGTCGAGGCAAAATTAGAGCAGAAACGTAAAAAAATTCTTCCAGGGAAGAAAAAGAACATTTTCTGCTCAGGAAGAACGACCCCCTTTTTCTGCCGAGCAAAAAGTGAGAAAAATAATCTCAAATCAAATTTTGGGGAATTAGAAACATTTTTTAATAGTTTTTCACAAGTTTCAAAAACGAGAATAACTTCTAGTTAAAATCTTTACCATTAATCTTTGAAAATTCAAAATTCAAAAATCAAAAAAACACTAAATCATCATCCTCATCATCAGAACTGTTAATTTTCAAAAACTTTTTAAATTAGCAATGGACAGTGACAATTTATTAATCCGAACTCTTTCTTTGAAATCAATTTATTTAAAAATTAGTCACATGAAACTTTTTTTGCTCAGCCTTGACGTGAGTACCCTCTATTTTACGCTTGGCTTAAAGTGGGCAAAAATGACATTTTCAGCTCAACTTTTTTCCTACGTTTCTTCTCATCCTAGCCTGAAAATTTGTCACACTTTTTGCTCGGGTTTAATCCCCACCTGAGTACTAAGCTTTAGTTAAACCGAAATGTTCTGTACTTTAATTATCCTTTCTTCCAAACAAGATTTAGATTTTAATTTCTAACTTCGACTTGTCTTCTGTGCCCTTATTGCATCTCTCATCCTTTCTGCCAACTCTAAATTAAAGATTTTCACCCCTTTTGTTTTCTAGATGGAAATTTTACATACATATTGAATATCTCTCACCGATGTAGCTTTATTTTGTGTTCATCTTTTTGATATAGAACATCACGAAATTTATTATCAAATGAAACTCGTAAGGACCTGTCAATATTTTAGTTGTATACCAAATTTTATACCTTCTAGTTGTATACCTTGCAAATTTTTGTACGGTTTTTTTTTAATTTTTGCAGTTATTTCAGACTACTAAATAAAAAATAGATGAATGGATGCAAAAGATTAATACGTTTTACATTTTCGATATGATAAATTGGCGAAAAAAGTTTAATCAAACTTAGTTTTGAAAATAATACAGTAAAGTTCGGCTATAGTGACCCCGGCTATAATAGAACTCCGGCTATAGCAAACAACACTGTCCGGTCCCTGCCAAGCAAATGAGAGATTATGTGTTAAGTAGTCCGGCTATAATGAAGTCGGCTATACTGAACTTCCGGCCTTAGTGAACCAAACCTACCGGTCCCCAGAGTCATTTTGTCCGGTTATAGTGAAATATGTCTGAATTCGGTCATGAGACCATTTGCTAGTACTACTACTGTTCCTTATACTTTTATGCCTGCCCATCTATGCACCGGACTTGCATGTTGACCTATGAGTGAGTTTTAGTTTATTAAGTAAATTACTGATTCACAACGTCAAAATCAGGCTAAAAGCGCAATGCGTTGTCCTTAAACGATAAATTCGATATCATTACTGCACTGTCTTCCAACACACCTCACCAAACGTTATGTGAGAAATATAAAATTGGAAACTCTACAATTTTTCTTACTTTGCAATCAAAATCCAAAATTAAAGAAGACTTCCAAAGATTTTCTGGTGTAACTTAATAATAAAAGTGTTGAAATATAATTAGGTTACATTTAAACAATTAGCTAAAATTCAAATATCAAATTCTTAGAAAATAAATCGCCAACGCCGATGTAAATATCCTTAGTTGGATTCTGCGCTCATCAAATGGTCTCAAGCAAATCCCCATTACCCAGTGCTTCTCTAAATCGGCTTAGCTGAATTTATAGTGAAATATTTGGATATAATGGACAATTATTAAATTGAAGTGCCCGTTCACTATACGGATATAATGAACTCCGGCTTTACTGAATCAATTTTGCCGGTCCATACAGATTCACTATAACCGGACTTTACTGTATTTTGCAATAGGCCTTTTTTGTGTTACTACTTCTTAATGTACAAATAAAAAATGATGCAGTTGGTTTTGTGCACAGGACGAATAATTATCGATTTATTTGTCCTGACCAAGACGTTATGTATCGTTCCATTTTAGAATACCACTGGTATATGAAAGATTTCTAGTCAAGTTGACATTGAATAATAATGTGCACCAGGTGAGTTTATAAACAATTTTCCCTAATATTTTGAGGGATTAGTTAAATTATAACTTACCAAAATCACGGTTAACGCAAATAATATTTTTTAACATTTCATATATAGTTTCACACTTGAACACAAAAAAAATGACAAGAGTAGCTACATTTTGAATAATTACGACAATTCCAGTTACCAAAACTTTTTCATACAATGTGGTCTCTACTTGAGATTCATACAAAAGGGCTAGCGGTAGAAGGGAGATGAGTGCTGCCGCCAGAATTGTTAACAATATTCTTTGAATTACTATACGAATTCCACTACCAAATTCTACCTGGAGTATTCTATTCTTCGACTTTATAGAATATGGCGTGAGTCCAATATTATACCCAATATTCAATAATTTCAACAACTGCATAGTTTCTTGAGACATGGTGCAGTCTACTACAAGTTTCTCCTTTATTAGTCGGAATTGAACTATGGCACAACTATACTTGACAAGCAAACGGTGTAATCCAATTAAATTCTCAACATTATATAGTAGTGGCACGCAATATACTATATTAATATTTTAAAATATTCAACCAACCAACAAAACCGTCATAAATACAACCGAAATACTGAAAACGATTACTTATTTAAGAAAATAAATAGTGAAATGAAATATGGTTAGGTGACAAGCTTAAACTCTAAATGTTAGGATAAATTACAAAACGGAGAAATTATGGGAACAATGGCTAAATCAAGGTTGCTATGAGATATTAATCTAAAATAGCTATCACATGTGATAGCCATTTTAGATTAATTCCTAAATAAATGAATGGCTAAATAAAAGGTGAGTGGACGATAAAAAAATGGAAAATTCGAAATTTTTCAAAAAAATTTTTTTGAAAAATTCAAAATGGAAAACCTTAGGTCATTTGAGGGATTGTGCATAAAAACCCGGCATCAGCATTCAACTATTGCTTTAGTTACAATATTCTTATGGTTACGGGATGCATTTTCATTTGGAGGTTGATTGCCATGCCAAAACTGAATTCCTATTTTGTCTTTTTCCTAGTTTAAATATAATTGAATGAAGTCACTTACTTTTGTAATGAGCGTTTGGAGTTTCTTCTGAGAAATTATGAATTTGAATGCTGGATTTTGAAAAAGAAAAGTTGTAGGTGAGATACTTGTCATAAGAATGGTGTTATTTGAAAGTCAAATTTTAATGTAAATAAATTAGTTAGTTAAGAGAACTATTGGAAGAAAATGTCGTTAGAATCTCAAATTTTTTGATTTTTGTTGTTTATTGATTAGTTTGTTCACAAACAATCAAAAATTTAATGAAAAATAGTGAATTCTGATGGCAGATTTTTCGATAAATCCTTCATTTCATTTTGATATAATTTATACTGCAAAAAGTATTTTTGCATTCTTCGATGTGCCTTAGGTTTAATACTAGTATCATTATCGGTTAATTTATTTTGAAATCATTAACCAGCCGGAGCTCATTTTATCAATAACTGTTTCCATTGCTCAGGAGCTAGATATCTACCACAAACTATGATATTTATTGTTAAGTACAATCTTATGTGAAAATAGGACGAGTGAGGTAGAGTTAAGTACTTTATTAATCGGCGTTCCCTTACTTATGAGTTGATGTAAGTCGTCGCAGGCAAAAGTGTAGATTGATTGGTATTAAATGGAGCTTAGCAACAGCAATGATAATGGTCACACAGACCTTCCGGCTGTATAAACACTACAATAAAATTATTAATATTAAAGTTAAAAGATTTACGTTTACGAAATAATTAAATTTTTTGCTCGAATAAATTAACACTTCATTTTAAAACAAGATATGTTTGACCAGAGTAGATTTAATTTTTTATACCTTTGAATATCTTTGTGAAAAAACACCGTTCATTATTTCTAAACCATGTTTACCCAATTGGATACAATGTAGAATTTAATAAGTTTATAATGTAGTATAAAACATTATAATCCATAATTCGACCACTTTTGCTATTACATGCATGAAAGCCGTTTCGGGCATCAGGAAAATGACAAAGAGCATGACAGTTAGTATAAACAAATCAGGCTTTGACTAATCACATGATGGAAACAAAAACAAATACAACACTATATGATTATAGTGTGGTTGATATTTGGCGAGAAGGATATACGGGGGCGTTGGGCAGATGCCATGGCTTTGTAAATACTTCTTCTTGCCATCCATTAGCAAACACTGTCCAAACCCTTTTTCAAAAAGTCATTAAGCCTTGATGAATCAATAATGAACTCTATCAATTATTGTTTGATTTCCATAGCGTTTTGGAGTTTGCATAAATATTCATTGTGTTTCTTCCCATATGTTGATGTTAAATCGAGCCTCAAATTCTATATCATTAGCCGTGAAAAGGTTTACTGAAAAATTTTCTGTCATTTGTCTGTTCCTTGCCTAAACTTTATTTTTGATGACATTATCAACATGATAATCTACTGTCTTATCTTAAAATCAGTGTTGTTTGCAATTAGTTTAACGCATGACTTCTATCTAAGGTTTAACATTTTACCTTCATATGAGTTAGCAAAGTTAAATGGAATGCTTGAAGTGCTATAAAATTTCAAACAAAGCGGCCGACTATGATTGCCTGACTTCCATCAGCCCTTTTTTAGGTTCTCATTGGTTATGAACCAAAGATAAACTTTTGACTAGTTTCTGTGTAGGCTCGGTTTCTTATTGAAAATCTATTCGGCTCTGCTCGAGTTCTAATGCATATCAACCGTTGATTGCAATGGTGTCAGCTGTTTCTAGCTAAAGCACCAAGCTTTAGTAGCTGATGTGTTATGCTTTGGTAGTTGCAGCATTAACTCATACTTGTTATTGTCTCTGGGAATCAAAGCCTCGCCTGGCTGCGGTGAGAGTACGAATCTGCTCACATCTAACTACCGGGCGATACAGAATGCTTCCCACAGTACGCACAAAAACATTACGGAGAGCAGCGTGTAGGGCCCACGCCGTAACATGAACACAATAGTTTGGTGATTTCTGTAGTCAATGCATCAAGACGTATAATAAATAATAATATTTTAAGAATATCTTTGAATGTAAATTGAATGTGTCGAGTGTTAGTACCTAAGCAAAAGTAGTTCGGAGTGGATTGGTGTCTTCTGGGCCAAGCAACATTTTAGCTTATAAAATTCTTGAAGCAGAAATTTACCAAGGAAAAAATTTCAACTTATTTATTAAAAGTGCGAAGATCCAAATTTGGTTTTTAAGTTAAAACTTTTGGGCTTACTATTTTTAATATACCTGATTACAGGTTGTTATGAACATAGAAACTCAGCCCAATTGACCAACCGGTGATATATGGGTGAAGTAAAGTTGGTGATTACCAAATTTATGAAAATTCTTGCGAAATATTCTTCAACTGATACCAGATTATAAAATGGCATGATTGTATATACCAACTCGAAATGATTAATCGANAACCGTTGATTAATCGACCATCACTGGATTATAAAGAGTAGCTTACTAAATTATTCAAACAGCTAAATACTTTTTCAAGATTACATAATATCATGGCAGCGGAAATTCAGCTGAGTGAAATGAATCAGTGATTTCTGAGTTGTAGAAAATTTGAACTTCCGGAAATTTGTGAATTGTTTGCCAAATAAATACATGCAGATCTGTAGTTTTTACTTTTTACAGTATTTTGTACTGTATATAAGTATTGCATAAGTATTTAAGTATTTTGTACGTTAGTCATTAGAAAGTACTTACGTAAGTATTTTCCTGTTTTTAGTCCTTAGAATGTCGTTACTAAGTAGTTTAGCACATTTACCTTAAAATTTACGAATGCAGTCTATTTATCTTCCATCTTGTTCTAGTTTCACGTCCGACGTAGGAATTTAGTATCTGAGTTAATATCTCCAGGATTCTAAAAATTTTTGCTTCCGCCACCATTTCTTCGTAAATTCCCTTTTCGTTCACGGGTAATCAAAAAAATGTTTACTTTTTCCGTTGAGCCTAGTTTATACAAAACGGTAAACTCGTTCACTGTTTTCACTATCGCTTACCTAGAATAATTTTCTGAAAATTATTCTAGGTAAACGATAGTGAATACATTTGATCGCAAGGAAACTAGACCTATTATCAATGTTGTCACCGAATCAAAATGTTTATAAAAACTTTCAAAAGTGATCAAAAAAGTTAAATTTGTAAAAAAAAATGCAAGGGGCAACAGGTTAGACGTCGCTATCTAAACTGTCTGGTAAGGCTTGAATAGTGTGTGTTTCTATTACTCATTGTTTATCCACAACGTATTCAGTTCTAAAACTAAAATTTTCCAAACTACTCCACCAAACAAAAAATATTCGCCTTCAAGCGGAAAATAGTAGATGATACAGATGAAGCTTCCATTCANTTTTCGCTTTCAAGCGGAAAATAGTAGATGATACAGATGAAGCTTCCATTCAGAGCAAGAGAGCAGCTGAAATCCTTAGCGGCGGGAATTCACAGAGCAACAGATTGAATGACACACGCTCGTATAAAAGGACGCATTTCTTGACGGAGGGTTGTGTTACACGGAAAGATGTAAGAGTATGGAGTTGAACTGCCATACAAAGCAAATTTTTTTTTCAGGAACAAGGATTGGTGAGGGAATTTGGGTATTCGATGTCTTTTCAAATTCGCCTCTGATTCGACCGCTACTGTGAATGTAAACTATTTCCATTTTCTTCTTGTTCTAGCTGATTTTCAAGTCTACATGGTCTTTACTTTTACCACAGCTAACAAAATTTATATTAAAAATAAGAACATGAACAACGCGGCAACCATTATGGGAATTTTGTTAAAGGAGACAAAAGAGATTCTAGACCATATCAAGACAACCTGTGTGAAAATTGACAAGTGGGTAAAAAGAAAGAAACCAATGTTTGATTACCAGGAGGGAAATCTAGGAGAACCAGGGGAACTGGCCTTTTAGCTTCACGACGACAGTAATTACAGATGATTAGTCTCGTCGAAATGAGTAGATTTAACAACTCTTTTCAGTTACTAGTTTTTCCTTTCTCAGACCTGCTCTGAAGTTTCTGATGAGTTTTATTCAACTGATGAAAGACAGTTACCAAATCTATCTGAACATACCGGCGGATAACGCCAAGTACGAAAATTACTTTTGTGAGTTGATTTACCTAGTATTTTTTTGTCTGTAGAATAACTAATTTAATAGATCATATACTGGATTACAGGGCTAAATATCATTTTCTGTAAATCGAATCTGAACGAATTCGTTAAGTTAATGGATGAAATTGTGAATGAAATTGATGTGGACAATGCATAGATCTGTGCGGATCGGGAGTGTATGTAATGACATAGCCTTGTAATATGTGTGAAACCTTTGATCTTTGTAAATAAACTACTCCTCACATGAAAATGTGTTTAGATTGCAAAGGGTTCTCTTCACTGTTGTTCCTTGATTCTAAGCTAATTGTAATAAAAGTTTGGAAGTGGTAGATACTTCCGAAGAAAAAAAATTGAAATAAAAGAAGAAATTGATTGTTTTGGAAGGAATGCATGTGGTACTTTACAAACTATTTGGCAACAATGAGAAAATTAAACTCTTGACAAAGAGTGTTGAGTTTAATTGGTCATCCATCGTTACTTATGGATAATCCCAAAATAAAAAAGATATATAAGACATGTACAGTGTTGATTACTCAGCCGCAAATGATGAAGTGAATGTTGCTAGCCATATGGTGACATGAATAGGAACCGATATGTTTCAAGAAAAGTACATGAAGTATATCAGGTGCAAGGGGGCAGGAGAAATGGAGTATTGAAAAAGAGTGGAAGATACGGGACCTAAATGCTTAAGAGTACAAGCTCGTCAAGTATTAACATGAACCCTAAAGTAAAATTCTAATAATAATAATTATACAAACAAACTATAGGGAAAAACCTCAAATGAACTTGAAACCAGAAAATATTAACTCTCATAGAAAAAGCTAAAGTGATAACACAACCTCCTTTCGTTATACTCATGTGAAAAAATTCAAAATAACTATTAACGTCCTCTTGCATCTACTAAAAAAGAACATAACTAACAATTTTTTTAATTACAAATATATTCAAAACTTTAAACTTGAGATGAATGTATGTACGATTATGAAAATTTTGATATAAGGCAATGTTGTAACGTTTGATTAACTCAACTTAAAATTGATTAGTCGAGAAAATTAAACAAAATATATAGGGACTCCCCGTTAAAATGCAACTCAAAGTCTTTGACCCTTTCCCTATACTCTCGTAAAAGAAAACTCAAGTTGATTATTATCATCCTCTTCCTCAAGCCTAAATTTTGTCAAAAAAAGCTTTACTTTTCCCTCATTTTTATTAAACAAAAATTAAATTACAACCATAATACCACAACGGCCATCTTTAATTGGCAACCATTGTTGTAAAGATGGCGGCGAGTAGATATACTCGACGCCATATAAAGACATGATCTACATTTCCATTGAGAAACAATACTGCCACACTATCAACCCCATCTTCATGAGGATATAGAACTACATGGCATGGCAGCCATGTTTGCTTTTCATCGGACATTGTATACTAACTTAAGTTTTTTTCTACTTTACTTGTTAGCCTTTCTTTAACCAAGAGCTAAATTCTAACAGTATTAACTGTTTTTGCATTTAATCTTACGATATTGACTTATTCTTAAATCTTCTCAGAAATCGACATTTATGAAGCTATGGAAAAGTTGAATTTTGTTATTGAAATTTTTTCCTTATTCATCTAATCTTTAACTTATCTGCAAACTTGTGAAACACAATTCCAGGTAACTTCAATGTAAAATATGCGACGGAGGTTTTCACCATTCCGAATTTCTATATAATTATGTCATCTAAACTCACATTAAACTTTCCCACATGGTTTCGAATAAGGGTTTACAAAAGTCTTGGATTGAGGATAACAGATTTTTGTACGTCAAAGTTTTTGTTAGTATTGGGGAATAGAAGAATCACAAATTTGATCAATTCATCAAAACCAATTGTTTATTTATTGAATCAACGTAATTCACGTACAACATAATGCATTATCGACCATAATCCAAATTCACATCCGAGATACACTCATTGGAAAAATCAATCAATGTAACGGTTGTTGTTTAACTTTATGATATTTCAAACTCCTTAACACCAATACCACATTTGAATTATTTCTTTGGTTCCGGAGGCATTTTATTTCCAAATAAAAATTGTCTTCGAACCATAACCGAAAGAATGTCACTATTTCATTATTCGAGCCACAACATAGTTCCCCATTGGATGTTTTTAGCAAGACAAATAACTAACCAAGCTACACGCAACTTAATGATAACATCTATAATAACATTATCCTCCAAATAATCATTACAATCATTGTGACGAGCAACTACAGTAAAACTCGTTTAATATCTCTTCTTCTGTCACAAGTTTCTTTGTGTAACCAATTTTTAAATTCCCGGTGAATGTCCATGCAGTTAAATGAAAGAATAGGTCGCCTTATGTCACTTTGTCTAATTTCACATTTGAGTCACACGTTCCAACCCCACATATGGCAGTTTACTTCTTTTAAACGCAATTTTAGTGCCACAGTTTGAATTTCATCGTTTTCTTTAATTTACCGAAATTGTCTATCATTCACTTTACACTTTAAGACGATGGGAAAAAAAAAGTACAGAACTAACAATTAAACAAAAGTTCCAGATTTTATTAGACTTAGACAACAAAGTGAGTAGAAAAGTTATCTCTGACAACTATCACATTCACAAAAGTGCTGTAAGTAAAATTCTGAAGAGGGAACAGATTGAACATGCTGCAAGTACAAAGCCAGTTGAGTTGAACTTTCATATTAGTAGTATGGGACAAGTTCAGAAGAGTCTTGAGAAAATTAAGATATGGATTTTTTGTAATGTTACAAACGAACGAGTTTCTAAAACTGCTAATTATTACTTAGAAAATTTGCACAAAATCATTACCGAAGAAACATTTTCCTGTTGTGTGCAGAAAAAATTACTGACTATTTTCTTTAGGTTAGAATTATGTAATTTTGAACACTCGCTTTGTCTTAGTAAAGTTAATACGTAAACAAAGAATCACAAATCAGTTTTTTGTCACCAAACACCGTGTTAAACATGAAAATTAAAAAAAGTTGCCATTATCCCTTTCTGTCACCTTCGCTTGATATCACCAAAAATTTGAGCTCTCTTAGGGGTAACATTAAACGAATTCCACTGTATTTTTAAGAGTAATATTTGGATTTTATCATTATTTAAAGACAATAAGCAGAATTGATAAGTTTTTGGTTCAAAATATAGACATATAGTTGTCCACTGCTTGGATGCAATTTAAACATCAGAATTCCAAAGGATTGGATTTGGTTTTATTGTTGCAAAAATGAAAAAGAAAATTTACATCTCGGCTGGTTATTCAGAAGCTGTCATAATGCTCATTTCGATGCCCACTGGCACTACAAACAACTGCGCAGAATCGTGAACTAGTGGAGATTGAGAAGGGCGTCATTTCCGGTTATTTCTTGAATAATGCAGGAACAATATATGTTAATCGAAGACACACGCAGCCAAATCATTAATAAATTCCCTTTTTTATATAATTACAAATTTAAAAAATAAATAGTGGCAATAGCAACATACTTGTCGAGTATTATGTGCAAAGGACAAAATGGTGTCCTCTATATGGCATCAAAGTTTCCTTCAAGTCTCATCGAACAAAATGAAGAATAAGCACAATTCCATCGTCCCTCACAATTTCCTATTGCAAGGCGTAAAGCCAAGTGTGAAAACTTGTTGGGCTACCACATTTTGCTTCAGGGTTACGAATTTGAACTTGGTATATGAATTCGACGTTGATGTGAGAACTGTAGAAAAAATATTCTTTCTTTTTCCTAAGTTGCTTGGTTCCATTAATAGTAATATTTAAGGCAATATACATAATTTTATCTTTTCCTTCCTCTTGATAATTATTTTTGTATAAAACGTGAATTCATGAGTAATATATAGCCTTCAACTATTTTTCTGACTTGAGTAAAAAATTTACAATTATTGAAACCGGAATTTTTTACCATGAGACGTCACACAACGTGCAGAAATCATAACAAACAACCAAAATTGTTATAGTGCATCGTCCAAGTTTATGTCACCCCGCTTAAAGGCTGGTCCATATTTAATAAATATTTGTGAGTGAGAAAGCGTTGTGGGATGGCTTTAATCATAGATGATATCCGATGAAATTTTCATTTCGACTATTCACTCACACACAATGTATGTAATTTTAACTTTCATTCGATTGAAATAAGCTAAATTGAACAATTGTGTTGGAAAACATAATTTAGAGTTCAATTTCATTTTAGTTCCAAATCAGTACCCAAAATGTTTAGCGGCTGCGCAATAACATGATTTCACATCCAAGAGCAGTAAAAAGAATAGACATACATTTAATTCGTTTGAAGTTGTAGCACCAAAACTGATATCAAGTAGGTAGAGTTTGGGAATATGCATAAATTAAATGAAGTTGACTGTTTTTGAATGTGTAAAGACATTGAATTTAAACTTCCATTACAAGAATTACCTAATAAACTTACGTAAACTTAAACACGCAAATTTCGTTAGAAATCATTGTTAGATAAATCAGTAAAAAGATTTTTTTTTATGATGCTATAAACGTGAAGCTACTATATAAGTAGACTATATCGTCTTTAGTAAGATGACGTTCAAATTGGACAAACGAATTATGGTGCTTAATGGTGATTATATACTCATGCTGTTGTGTAACCTGATACCACAGGAGAGGAACTAACTCATACACAAAATTATATGCATCGAGCATATTTCTTTCGTTCTAATTCTTACCATCTAGGATTGACGTAAAATATAAGTGGTTTATATAAAAGGTGGGGAATAGTGGTCTCTCTTTGCATCTAAAGAATGCAGTAGTAAATTATACTGCAATGAAATCAGTGCGGATTGTAGCTGCTATATCCATATTTTGTATTTTGTTCTGTTTCGATTTTACTCATGCCGGTCCATCACAATTTTGTACAAATTGGAACACTAACATAAAGTTTGTCTGCAAACTCATTACTTTTTTCCACAAATTGTTTGTAAGTGAATACACCGTAATACAACTTTTACAATAATATTTTTATTAGAAATTGTACTCATGAGTAAAGATCTAGTAATTCTACATTTGGCAATAAAACAATATAAATAACTAGGTAGACTATACATATTATAAATAAGGTTATAAATAACTAGAAGATGCAACTCACAGGTAACAGAATATTAAAACAAATTATTGAGTGTCTTTGGTCAACAAATGCAACAACCTACCATAAAGTGTTGTATATTTTATGACAAAATTGTCACTTTCCAGCTAAAGCAACTAAATTTTTTTCTGTCGTGATACCGTTACACGTAAATTGGTCATCTATAAACAAATATTTAACCAAGCATAAGGAATTAATGTTTGTGCAACATTAACAACTCGGTTTCGCTGGCCTAATTGTCACGCAAAGCCATCCTGTATATTTTGTTGTTTGGGTTTGCAGTTGGAATACACACTCCAGTTTAAATGGTCTTATCATAGGTGGGGAGGGTGGATATTGGGAAAGCATTCTGTATTTCCCAGTTGGTTATGTGTGACGAGAGTAGTACTCTCACAGCAGTCAAGCGAGGTTTTGGTCCTCAGAGACTATGACAAGTATGAGTTAAAATCTTTCCTGTGACATATGGAGACCCATGGTCCAATGTAGGAATACGCCAGCTACTCTACTTTATGTATCACAATTACGACTCTGCCTTTCCAGCTAAGGAGCATCCTTGCTCCTCCCTAATGATCAGAGAGAGGACTAGTTTTATTTATAAACTTGTAACTGTCTTTAATAAGATATTACTTAAACTTTCCAAATTTCTAACTCTCAATGAACTAATGTTGGTAAAATTTTTAAACATTTTTTAAGTAAAGGAAACGCTGCTCAAAGGATTGGATTTTTTTTAGAAAAAGTCCATTACCTACACATATCTCGAAGGTTTAAAAAACTAATCAACATTTTTGTTCACAAATGAATTTAAAAAAAAACCCTCTCAACTACGACAACATTGAGCATATTATTTCCCTCCGCACATCTCATACCTCCAAAGTGATATACTTGGTAAAATAACTTAATTCATGAAAACTAAAAATTTGTATTAAAAAGCTCGTAACACATATAGAGAGCAATTTTGCTAAAAGTTCAAAATATATCCAGTTTTAGGAATGAAGCAAAATTAAAGATACATTGTCCCATTACTAATGGTAAATATTTCTGAACAGCTGCCCAGAGTTTCAGGAAAAACATTACGTCATTGCGACTTTCTAAGGAAAACACCACACTGTTGTGAACAGTTTTGCATCCCAGCAAACCAAAGCGGGACATGCGAACAAGAGACTGGAGTTTGTCGTTGCAAAGGAGTAAGGAGAACCTCATGTGATATGTGTTGAAAGGTCTAAACTAATATTTCCTATTGTTAGATTGGAAAGCCCGAAATGTGTAACATTCGTTTTCAACCCAATGTGCCTGGTACAAAAGACATAATTTTTGAAACATGTGAAGAAAGATGTGCGAAAACATCCACAGAAGAATGCAAATCGCCAGCATACGCTGTTGACGGATATAATTTTTTGTGTATTTGTTACTGTGAATGACAAATTAAGAGAAGAAAAGTATCAGATATTGGTCAGCAATATTTGTAATTATTACCATATTCATAAAACTAGAAACAACCATGGTTATATTTATATATATTTATTTAGATGTGCGAATGTTTTCAACATAATCACAAAGCACAATTTTTATCTTATTCACCCTCTACAACCGTACAGTTTACAAAAATTCAATGCAATTTTTGCACACAAGTTGAACAATGTTTGAGAAAGATGCGTACACATGGCTGGTAATAGATGTAAGAATTTGAGGGTCAAACTGCACGCTGAAAAATGAAAAAAAAGGTTGAATTTTACTGCCAAACGTTTCGACTTATCTTCGTTAGTGGCTAAGATAATTGAAAATGAAAATCTGATAATTCATAATTGAGTAAAGGAAGTTAAAAAGTCGGATATAACAATTGTAGGAATTTTTACCGAGATAGGTCTAACTCGGTAACAAGGAAATTGCCATAAAAATTGGCGTAACAACAGGATGTTCAAATTTGAAAAACTCAAACTTTCCTGCAATTGTCAAAGTAATTTTTAGTGCAAAACATTGTATAATAATAAATTTAATTGCCAGTGTAAAGTTGTTCTCTTTCTTCTTAAATTGGCAACGCTAATTGTGGCAATGGAAGCGGCAGATTTGGAAGTCTTAATCATCCAGCCTAATAATATCATATAATATCAAATAATCAAGTCACATAACAACAGATCATCAAAGACAAAATGTGACGCATTACCCCATTTTTCAATTATTGAAATAAAAGAAGAAACAAAATGAACATTGCAGGTTAGGTAACCAAAATAAATCGCACTATAATTTAACTTAGGTTGGACTTTTATTGTGACAAACCTCTCAAGCGCCCTTCATCTTCCACGTTGAATTTACTAAGGCATTTTCGAGCCTAACATGATATTTGGTGTGCGAATCTTCTATTAAACAATCGGCTTCAAAAATGCCTTGGAAAAATATTTTGTTGCCAAAACTGGAAATTCTGGCAAAGTAATTGATATAAACCTTAAAATTAGCAATATGTTTAATTAGTTTAATTTTAAAGATTAATTACAGTCCAGGTAGAGTGAGTTTGAAAACACACTATGAGAATTCATCATTCTAACATGCAAGTCACTTATTGTAGTGGGGGATGACACATTGTACAATGCAGAGTAAGACAGATTTAAGCCATCGGTTACAATAAAAAATTTGTCTTCAGTTTCACTTTAAATAGAATAATAATTTGCTGTTATTCATTTAATCAAATCAATCAAAACAACCGAAAATATTCAAAACCACGTGATAACAAAATTTTTTAAATTGTTTTCCAGCTGCACTAATTTAAAGTGCTTAGATCAATCTCTTTTGGTAAGAACAGCTAAGCCTATATACCATAACTCTTCTGGATTGGCTCTTGAGACCGNCTTCTGGATATAACTCTTCTGGATTGGCTCTTGAGACCGGTCTCAAGTAAGACTTAGCCGGTCTTACATTTCAAGTCGAAACCANATACCATAACTCTTCTGGATTGGCTCTTGAGACCGGTCTCAAGTAAGACTTAGCCGGTCTTACATTTCAAGTCGAAACCAAAACAAAATTTCTAGCACTGGATGTAAGTAGTCTTAGGGACATGTAGAAACAGATAAGAAAATAAAGAGATAAATAGAACACTGACAAAACGGCAAGACTTGACTGTATTTTGTATCAACAAGATTCAAACTAATATTATAAAAGGTGTATAGCGACAATTCTGACAGAAAAAAGTTTTTATCATTGAAGTTTTGGAATAATATTGTTTGGCGACTACATTGGAGGGAAAACAAAGGTACCCATATCCTGGATACTATTTAGATATAAAAAGTTGTATGAGCAGCATCTAACAGTGAAATAGTACAAAATTTATACTAAAAGGAAATTATGTATCATGGGTGTTATATATGTCGCAGTAATTAGTAGCTGGAGAATGCAAAATTTGACTTATATACAGTTACAAAGAGTTATGGTGAAACAGAAAGAGACAGATGTATTTTGCGATGTGTTTTTGCACTAAAAGTGAGGAAACAAATTGATTCTCACAAAATAGAGGATACATAAATTGTTTCCAATGATTCTGAAAAAAAATTTGTTTGCCACCAAAAAGGAAACAAAATTGTTTTGTTAGGGAAGTGGAAGGAAGCATTAGATACGCATTACTTATAATTCCAATACATATAAGTAACTATTGAAATCGTGCGAACGAGTTTCTCCTAGTTTTGTAGAAATATAACTTGTAATTAGTGGATGAAAACAGATAAATAAGCAAATAGAAAAATATTCAACGTATTCATCCCAAAGATTGACTGAACCTATCTATATCACTAATCCACTATTTATTTAGATTCGTAGGTAACCTTATTTACAATATCATTTAAACGGCAGCGCTCGGAAAAGTCAAAATATATCCACTAATTTAGTTTGGAGTTTAATAATGTTGAATGCGCAATTCTATTAAATGAATTGTGTAGGAATTTCACTGTAAGGCAAATGGTGTAGTTTGGATAAAATCGAAACTAAAGATACTATATTTTTTAAACTCATATTCAAACTCATCAAACAATATTTGTGTAATTTATGCGCATACTACAAAGAGCATTCATAAGTCTTAAATCGGATACGTGGATGAGATGTTGCAATTAGGCTTTCATCTAGCGATTACAGAGATTGTGGATGTTTCAGCAACAAAGCATCAGAATGCTGGACAGATGAACGGACACATTAGCTAGTGTATAAACCGCATCACAACTTCACTGTTTCTGGTTTACAAGTAAAAACTGAAAATTCACATGTGAAGTATTCTAACCCATGATGCGAGGCAGATATTTAGTTGTCATTCTACAATTGGTTACCATATACACATTTGGAATTAAATTAAAACACATGCGTTTTGTGCATTTCTCATTTCAGAAACTCAAATACCCGACTGATTAATTTATTTAAATTTTCAGAAATATGAGTTAGGATCTACCTACATGCCAAAATACTTTTTAATGCAAAGAAAAAACGTACACAATGGCTTTTATGTATAATTTTCTCGAACAACGCTCAATATGATTGAAATTGGGCTTCTTTATGTCGATGAACATTCTCAAAGTGTTCTCGACAGGAACATTTCCCCCGACTCCAAACGTGTGTACAGTTTTCTTGTTTCAGGATAAGATGATACGGAATCTTTTAATTTTTTCTAAGTTTTTTCCCCAATAGCCAAATGGCTAACATAGACAGTTGAATCTTGTTCAATTAAATAAACATGTATTAGTCGCATAATTTAGAATAAAACTTGTTCTTTAATGAAGAATAAGATATTCGTTGTCTTTATTACTACAGATAATACATTAAAACAAACTCGTTTGCAAAATTTATGAAGAATAGATTTAATTGCTGAATAAAAAAAAATTCTAGCTTTCTGAATTGAACTAGGCATCTTCTGACTAGAGCTGTATTAAATAAAATACTCAAAAGGAATACGAAGCTACCGAGGATATGGTTATAATAATGGTTGTTGAACAGGCATGTATATAAATGTAAATTCCTAAAACCGAATTTAAGTAAGTAAAACCGTAGCATAACTAAAAGGATAATTAAATAGTAATTATTGGTGGTAAAACAAAGTTTTTAGCCCTATGGCTATACGACACTGAACAAGAATGTATAGATTTAAGAAAATATTTCAATGACCTGTGGAAGCAATCAATGGATTGTTGAATGATGGTTAAAACAACATGTTTGTTTTGACTTGGAGCAAAGAACAATAACAACATAACCGGACTTATAAGTTAAATTAACAAATTATTGAAACAGCGACGGTCAGGAGGACAAGAAAGAAGTTGTACATATTACAAGCGGTACTTGCGTTTTCAATATTAGCTCCAATTGATTTTTGAGATAATCATACGTTTTCTTACTTAAACATATGACTGTGTTGATAAACATTCAATTGGTTAAATGTCAAAACTATGTAACTAGCACTGATCTAGTTAATCCTAGACATTAGGTCCGGACAGACAGACGGAAATGACGATGTTGTAACCCTCATCAGTTTCGCTGTTTGCAGTTAATAATGTTAAGACAGTGAAAGAGTAAAATTGTCTTAATATTTAGATAGTAATCGGCCTATGAAGGATTTGATCTGAAATAAGTGATTTGCAAAGTAAGCTATTCATTGCTTCCCTGCAAATTTTCACCTCTTTTGATTGGAAGTAGGATGGATCAAGATCATAAATGTCACAACGATTGACCAGTTTTGAAGACTTATAAACACAATCATTACATGGAGATGAACTTTGATAAGGTCGTGGATAATTGGGTCCTAAAAACGATTTCAAGTAGATAAATGTGTCGAATATGTTCTCCAAAGTACATAAAAAAGCGACCAAAATTGAAGCAAAACATTCTCAAAAGTTGCTAAATGTACAACGTTTCTTATATTCTTCTAAATGTAGGTAGAGATTTTTTAATTTTGCTCTAAAAATTGCCAAATTGGATTAAACTCTTGAAAAAAGTATGCACCTAGATTTCAGATTTCCGGGACTTGAAGCTTGAAAAGCTATTCAAAATTAGGAGAAGAGTTTTAAAGCAGCATACTTATTCGGTAAAATGGAAACATGCCAAAACCCAGGATGTTTTTTTACTCATTCGTCAGCAACATTTTATATCTCAAGAAATATTTGAGTTATTGTATGTCTAGCTGTTCGTCCTAAACACATTTGCAGAGAAGTGACAAAATGTTTGCTAAATGTGACAAAAATTTAATGGAACATTTAGGGTCAAAATTCAAAAAATTTATGTATGAAGGTTTCAAAGTATACATAGTAAAGAAATGAAAAAAAAATTAGAAAAGTCGTAAAATAAAACATGATGTCCAAAATTAATACAACATTATTTGCTGTGGTAAATAATATAGGTTTAGGAAGTAGGATTTCCTTTCGGCCTCCAATCCTTTTTAAGACTATATGTTCCCTCAAAGAAAAAATGAATCTACAACTCATTTTTTTTCTGCTTAAATTTTTTATGAAATTTTGCTTACTTTACATCACTTACTATTAATATATATGGGAATGGCTGAGCAACAGTGTTGATAGAACATTTAGAAGGCATGACAGAATTAACGGGAGAATTTCCTTCGTCAAATATAGGTCATTATGGTTTTTGTGTGCTGATGATTATAGCTAGCACATCTTGAAGAGACAAATTGTACAACGAACCTTCAAAAATATCTGCAACTCAACAAATTCGATGACACATTGTGATATTTGTTATTACAGTTGGCGAGTACCAACTACCTAAATGGAATCTTCGTAAAATCATGACTTCAAGCAGGGCATCAATTATGACGCGCTATGCCGCTTACTATCACAAAACTATGTTTCAATTGGCAATAGAACAAAATCAAACGGCTTTTATATTTTTGATGGATGCAAAGGGTCTAAGTGCCAGGCAACATACGTGATTTGCATGTAAGTAATAAATCACACAATTGTACAAACTTATCTTAATACCTTCGTCCGATATCTTTTAGGTATGTCATTTTACTTGGATTTTACTTTTATCTACGAGAGACACTATCCAAATGCTGCTAGTCACATCATCATAATAAACGGTACAAAATTCATTACTATATTTTTGATTGACTTATGTATTATGTAATACGTTTGCCTTACTTTGTTTCATAGCATCAAGGGTATTCGGAGGTATTACTTAAAATTACTTAAGATTTCTCAAAATAGATTATAGTTTTATCGTATTTGATGTAGCTATACTACAAGCCATTCGTCCTGCATTAAGCCTTACATCAAGCAAAGTGTTGAAGGTAAGTCAGTAGTATCAATTATTTTTTGTTCAAATTTTAAACGTCTAGTACAAAAGTAACCTAAAAGTAAAAAACAATTTGATAATTAAAAAAGGAGAATTAGACAAGATGTTGAGGTACCGATGAAAGGTTTTATACGATGGACATCTTGGAATTTTTATCTTCGCGATAATTATTGGCGCATGTAGGTGAATTGTTAACGGGAAATATCTTAGTTACCTGAGTTGATATTTTTTGTCTGTCTGTCCGTCTTTCGACCCATTAAAGTTGTTTCATTTTAGGCCCAATTAATTCTAATAGTGGGTATTTACTTTTATTTCTTATTGACACAACACATAATGTTATCATTAGTTAAAAAATTTTCTAACAATAGTTATAGATGGTTCTCTAGTAATTGCATAATGATTTTTATTGAATGAGTGGATCTTAATTATGTGTAAATTCATTGTCTTACACAGCTTGTGCCTAAGTGCATTGTTTGCAAGATTTCAATCATGAACATAAAGAATTAGCCTTAACAACGGCTGCAACACACCTACACTAAACAATAAACCGTTGTAAACGGAGTAAACATGTGTTGTAGTGCTAAATCGCTGGGAGGAATGTCAACGGTAGATCTATATGGAGGCATGTTGGAAGGTAGCGCGGGAAATTTTGCGGTAGGGAGGATGGGCTAATATCCGGGGGTAGGTTAATGTCGGGGTCGGGTCTTGTACTGGGGTTATGCTATTGACTGGGGTAGGGTAATGTCTGGCATATTGTAAGGTCGGGATTGGCTGATACCCAGGGTCGGGTAATGCCCGAGGTGGGGTAACGCCCGAGGAATGATAAGTTGTTAGGTTGTTAGGAAGTGCAGGGTGGAGTTTGAGGCATGGACTATCCTGTAGTGAAAACCCTATATCGATCCATCCATTGGTTATAGAAATATTCTAGTTATTATTTAACATGTTAATTCCCATAAGAAAAAAATTGAGTTTCGGGAGAAAAATAAAGAAAACTAGGTCATAGTTGACGCATATGGCTCATCTTCGAATTTGTCCGTTTCTAGTGCATGAACGATCGATTAGTAAAAACCGCATCTCGATCTGTCAATTAGTTTTTGAATTAAAGCATCGACGGACAGACGGACAGACAGACAGACGGACAGACGGACAGACGGACAGATCTATAATGTGTTTGCAACACATAATAATGGCAAACATATACTACTTTATGTGGCTAATATTAAACCGAGTATATGCTATAGAACCAAAAATATAGAATTCTTAATCACTGAGTCAGAGTCATACATTTTAATGACTCAGTGAACCTGACTCAGTGACTCTTAGAGAATCACTCCTGAAGCTTGAGTCAGAGTCAGGTGACTCAGAGTCATGACTCAGTGACTCAGATTCACAGAAATTTTATATTTTTCTTTTTACAGTAAAATGAGCATAATGTGTATTCAAAGCTCAAAATAAGTGATACAAAGACGCTAAGTTACCTGCTCTTTTCGGTTAAAGACTCTTACAAATAAATTTTTGAAATTCTTTATTTTTGATCCGATTTAAAACTAAATTACCTCACATACAATATTTACACTGATCCTTCGTGTCAACTCTAATCAAAATAATCGATGATTGACCACATCGGAATGTTTTGAACTTTTGTTATTTTAGTGACTTTGTTCAATTAACTCATTTTCTTTTACAGCGTAATTACCAAACCGCACTTCTAAATGAGTTTGAGATCTAAATTCAAAATTTTGAATGACTGAAAAGTTTGGATTTCGATTTCGAATGATTAATGTTTCGATTTAACTTACAGTTACCGAGACTTAAACTTAAAGTTACTTGTACCGAGACTTAAACTTCGACTGAAATGTTGAATTAAATTTGGATTTGGATCTTCTTCGAATACGAGCACTTTCAAATTATGAATTTTAATTTTTTTTAAAGTATAAAACTTTGTCTATCTTAAGATCTTAAGAAAACTCCGTTTTATTATACATGCTTGAAACTTATCTCCAGATCTTAGCGTAATTAAATTTCGATGGCCTGAAATGTTATCGATTTCGATTTAGAGAAACTTAAAATCATGGATTTAGATCTAAACTATTTAAAAGTATGAATTATGGTTTAGATTTCGTGGTTATTTTAAAATCATCGATTTCGACTTATATTTTTATTTCCAACTTCGATTCTGATTGTGAGTTGAAATTTTTAGAAGCGTTGAATTTAGATTTTTATTAAAATCTGGAGTTCAATTTCGATGTGTAGTGGTGTAAGTTACAAGTTTGCTTCAAACTAAACACGAGACGCGCGGCAGCAAACTCCCACTCTCAGATTTATTGTGTGTTGCGGGAGTTGAAAAGAATTTGGTAGCACAACAAAAGCAAGATGTAAGCAGTAACGCTTTGTTACTTGGGTGTCATGACTCTTTCTTGTGAGTCACAACTCAGAGTCACTTTGGAAAGGCACACAGTCACGAGTCAGGTGACTCAGAGTCACGACTCAGTGACTCCCATTTCTCTATTGAGTCAGAGTCACCCAAAACCAGTGAGTCCGAGAAATCGATGAGTCAGAGTCAGAGTCACTAAGTCAGAGTCATTGGGAACCCTAATGCCAACCAATAATTTGATTTGCGCCGCCTTAGCTGTTTTTTTTTAATTTGAAAAATTTAACTACAACATTAAATTTTCTTTACATTATCATTTAAAATGAGTAGCAAGGTTTTATACTTCGAATTGAAACATTAACTTTGAAAGTTTCAGAAACGGTAAAATTCTAAATAAAAAACTTTTTATAACCAAAAAAAAATTTTTTCTTTTGTTTTCATTTCAAAATAACTAAAAAACCATTCACCCTTACCCAAAAACTGCTAACACCGAATTAATTAACTTTTGCATAGGGAATTTTCTCTTTAATCCTTTATGATTAGTTATTTTTTAAGAGTTCAAATCAATTTTTTGTGCACATATATGCGCCCGACTATAGCCAACCATGTGAGTCTATTTTAGTTAAGCTGAAAAAGTTTAATTTTCATTTTTTCATATCTTTACGCGTTGCGCAGAAAAGTTGATCAGGACTTAAAAGACAATTGGTATCAACCTCAAATTTTTCAAGAATTTTTTGAGTTAAATGGTTTCGTTCATCAAGTAGCAATAAATTCTGAATATTCCGTTCCAATGGCGCCAAAATTAATTCAGAATTTTTAACTTGAGTCTGCATATTTTTTATTATACAGTGCTTAGTAAAACTTGTAGTAAACAATATAAACAGATTTAGGTAATATTATATGTATAAAAATCGCCAGTCGCTATAACCGATTAAATTAATTTGGCTGTTTATTGAACGAAATATTTCAGAATTTGATACTAACGGCTGAGCAGAAGAGAGATTTAAATGTTAGGTTTAGGTCTGAACCAAACCCTAATTATGAGATTGACGCCAAGAATCAGTGACGTAGTAGGACTTTCTCCTTTCTCTAAACTTAGTTCGTCTTTCAAAAACNTGAGATTGACGCCAAGAATCAGTGACGTAGTAGGACTTTCTCCTTTCTCTAAACTTAGTTCGTCTTTCAAAAACTCAATTCCAGACCTAATTCCCTGAGGTTAAGTCCAAACCAAGGCTTTTGTTTTTTTTCAGTTTATAAGAAAAATTTGAGTTTTAGTTTCATTTGTTTTATTANTGCTTTCTTCGCGTTTTTCCAAAAATGACCAAGGTGACTTAAAATGCGCGTAGGAACAAAAAGTGGATTGGTCCAAATCAACAAGCAACAAATCAACAGCAGCTGAGAAGTTCATGGATTNAAGTCCAAACCAAGGCTTTTGTTTTTTTTCAGTTTATAAGAAAAATTTGAGTTTTAGTTTCATTTGTTTTATTATTAATTGTAAATTACGTAATATTTTTAATAATTAAGTGTTGGGTGTATAAAAATTAAGAAGCCAACAAATTAAGTGTTGGGTCCAAAGAAACAGTCAGCTAATTCATTTTCTGTGGATACTAATCAAAGAAAACCATTTTGGGAAGAAGTTTATCATAATCAAAAAAAAAATTTTTTTTACATATCGTTTAAATAAAATGTTTGAATTCAAATATTGGGAACGAGTTACGACAATTGACAAAGTTTCATCTAAGTCGTACTAGACCTAAGTTAGTCACCAGACTGGTGAAATCTATAACGGAAGGAACGACAAGTGTATAAATATAAACAAAATTGATTGTTACACATTTGATAACATTAAAAAAACTTTGCCACTGTATCAGTTACAAAGTTTTGGTTAACGGCACTAGCATTTTGGCAATAATTGAATTGGTAAAAGTTTTAAGACTTTCTTAATTTCTTGTTTTACAGTAATTGTCTGCAGCGAAGTTATCAAATACAATAAACACTTTGATAGCTTGGCAGTAAAAGTTAGACAAGTTAAAAAGATCAGCTACAGTTTTTGTTATAAATCAAAGGCAACACAAATTTATATATTGAAAGGTGAATCAAGCACTTATTAAGCATCAAAACTTATCTACTCAATTTCAGTAACCAAACCGTCATTCATTAACAGTTTTATTAACAAAATGTATCGGGAGGTTTGAGGATTAACTATCAGACGGCGCGAAATCAACTAGCGCGCAAACACCCAGTGCGAAGTTCAAAGTAGTGTGTAAAGCAACAAGGCGAAAATTAGGATATTAATGCTATTACATTGGATAAAGTTTTTTCTTCTGTTTCACTCGTTCGTTTCGCGCTGAATGGCGGACACGGCTTTGACACACATCTGTTACAGAAGTTTAGATATGGTTTGGTTAGGTTTCTCCTAGCTTGAAATGTAGCAAGAGAAATTTGTAGTGGTTTTGCCTCTGAAGTTCACCCAATGTCGCATTCAAATGCGCATGTTTTTTTCTTTGGTTTCAGATGGGCTTATTTTGCATAGAATATCGGTAATTTAGATTGAGAATTAAAAAGTTTAACATGGGATAAATGATGAATCATTCCAGTACCAATTGAATTCTCAACTACTAAAGTTTAGCTATTTAACTTAAACGTCGATACACGTTTAAAAATTTAATCCAAACTCATCATTTGTTACAATATAATTCGGCTTCATGTAATATCAGGAAACATCTTTTATCCAATGCAGACCCCGTTTTATTCATGAGATATGTGAAAACAAACGATAGGGAAAATGTCACGTCATGTCGGAAATTCGAGAAACGTTATCTAATCGTTTGAGGAAACGAAACGAGACTCACATGCTTGAAATTTTGAAATTAAACATTGCTTTCCAATTTTTCGGCAGCTTTGATAATTAAATTTATTGATCTTTTAAAATAGTCTTTGCATTTCAGGTATTTGGCAAGGCTGATTACCAACAATTTCTTTTCAGTATATTTGAGCCGGAAGAACTACCAGGAAATTATGGTGGAACAAGGCAGATAATTTGATAGAATTTTTTGTTCCATTGCAGCGGTCTTGCCGATGAGGTACATGAAATATATTCAAGTCTTAAGTGACAACAAAACGTATGCTCATGTTATTCGGATATAATTAAAATCTAGTTTTGTCTAAATACCTATCCATATAAAATTATTAATAATATAAAATAAATCAAGAAACTTGCAAGTCAATACTGTCGGAACTGGGAAAATTTCTTCTGCTCTCACTTCTCGCCGGTAAAACCAGAGAAGACATAAAAGGATTTGCTCCATTGTGGAGCTTGCCCACATTAGACTACCGGGGGTGGAAAGTGGAAGTGCAAAAAGTGCATTTGGTTGTTTTTGCTGATTTGTTTACGAATAACAAAAAAAATTGAAATTTTTTGAAAAAAATTGTGTAAAAAATTTAAAAAAAATTTAAAAAAAAAATTTTTTTTTTTAATTCTTGAAAAAAAAACAATATTCAAAATCGGTGCAGAACATCCATTTGTGTGCAAATAACAAAGAAACAAATTTTTTTACTCTTCCCCCACTATAGGTACTTTTCAAGTTGACCTCGCTTTTGACATGAAAAGGTCAAGTCAGGGAAAATTGTTTCATATAAAAGGTTTTCAGATTTTCATTCTGAGCAATTTTTATTTGAGTCAAAGTTTATCCAGAGAAAATTTTTATCTGAAAAAGATATTCAAATTTTTATTTTGACCAACTTTTACATATGAATTTTTTTGTGGGCATTCAATCACGTAATAACGAATCATAGGATCATAGTGCATATTTCTACTCACGAAAATCACGGGATTCGATCAGGAAAATCCCGTGACTTTCATGATTCATTTTTGGCAGCTAAATCTATCTATTCCGAAACATATTTCTATACTACAATAAACAAATCCTAATAAATTCAAATCAACCATAGTACAAAGTATCTAATATGGTTTATTTCTACCATGTTTGAAAATTACTTACGTCTGTTGCACGTCTATCTTAACATTTCAACATAACAGAATGTCATTAAGCGGATTTCTATGTGAAAAAACGAAAAAAAAACAGAAAATACAACCCGGAGTTTTTGACTTCGTCATGAAATTACATAGATATAAAAAAAACCATCGGCGAGCGTTTTCGGCGCTCGTCGGACCACCCCCACCCTTGAGTTTGACCCTCCTTGGGGACCTTCAGGGTTTTTCCGTATGATAGATAGATAGATACACTTATAGATGGATAGATAAATGGATAGGTGGATGGATGGATGAATAGATAAACATCGATGGATAGATAGATAGAAAGACTTTATATATGTTTAGATAGATAGATGGATACATAGATTGATAGACATATGGATAGATAGATAGAGTTAGAAAAATAGAAGGATATGCAGATTTATAAATAGATGGTTAGGTAAATAGATATCTAGATAGATGGATAGATAGATAGCTAGATGGGTAGTTATATGATTAGATAGGGTAGATGGATAGATATAATAATAGATATATGGATGGATAGATAATTAATTAGTTAGATTTACCTAGCATTATTATTACCTAGTAATGAAATCGTGCAAAATACATGCTGTGTTCATTTGAGTAGCGCCAGTTTCCAACAACGAAACTAAAATTCTACCTCGGGTCAGAAACAGAAACACTGAGTTGCTTAGAAATAAAAAATTTTTATGATGCTATTTAGATATTAATTATTCTATTGTTTGTACCTAGTAATTAAATTGTGCAAAATAGATAATAGTGCTTTATTTGAGTAGTGCTAGTTCAAAAATGATTGGGTTGAATCTTGAAAATTTTTTTATAAGGTTAGAATTAACAAACAAGCTTAGTAATTTATATATAAAAGTTGGTTATGTATTCATAGGAAAACATAAGTTGCAACGAAAATTTAACTGCAGAAAAATCATAAAAACCTGTTTCTCTTATCACAGAATTAACACAAAGTTTGGTTGTGATAACGGGCACAATGCTTACGTTAGTATCGGAGGATATATTTGGAATATATTAAAATGTGCCTATAACAACCATGATTTTGGAACATGCACTGATGTATTAAAAAAAATGGAATTTTCCTTAGTACAACAGGTTAGTAACAGGGTCTATGGAGATTGTTTGTTGTCGCTTCGCTTTATAGCGTCGCGCAGTTTTGGTGTTTGGCATGGGAAATTTTTGGGAGAAAATTTGGGACCGTTGTGTTCATTTATTTCTCTATGGATTATTGTCATCAGAAACAAAAACATGATGAAATATTTTTAAATGACTTTTAATTAACGAAGAACGGTCCCAAATTTTCTCCCAAAAATCTCCCATGCCAAACACCAAAACTGAGCGACCCTATAAAGCGAAGCGACAACAAACGGTCTCCATGGACCCTGGTTAGTAATAGTTTTAATTAGGTTGTTATTCTCCTCAGAATTGATAATTTTTTGAATGGTTGTCTAGTGGATTTCAATTTGAAAATAAAATTTTTTGCTCATATCGGCAAGTTAAACCGACTTAAATTTGTTTATAAAATAGATAAAGTTATATTCAGTGTGAATAGAATTTCATTCAAATTACCTAATATCAAACTTAAAAAAAACTAAGACTATTTTAAAATCAACAGGTAAGAATTGCACCTCAGTCTGTCCTAGGTTTTACCGTTTAAGTTAGTGTAGCTTTCCATCAGGCAGAATTTTAAAATAAGACTTACAAATTTGTGTCATAAGCTGGCAATTGAACCAGGAAGCACGGCCTGTTCCTAGCCAATACCTTCTTAGGAATCTTTATCGTCACTATTGCTGTAGGCATGTGAAGTATTGTTGGTTGAGCATGAAGGTCAAATTTGTTAGCCAAATATGGTGCAAGTTTCTTTAAGTTATTTTGCTTATATTGTAAGATTTGTATTCAATATCGGTAACAAGGAAATTGGCATAGAAACTGGCGAAACAACAGGATTTGCAAATTTAAAAGCTGAAGCAAACTTTCCTACAATTGTCAAATCCACTCTCACGGATGACTTTGGTAATTTCCGTGGCGCCACTTTTTTTGCAATTGCTAACCTTATGTGCAAAAAATTTTGCAAAAATTGTATCCTTCCTTTACTCAATTATCAGATTTTCATCTTCAATTATCTTAGCCACTGAAGAAGACAACAAGTCGAAACGTTTGGCATTAAAATTCAACTTTTCTTTTAATTCTCCAGCGTGCAGTTTATCTATGGAATTAAAGCTAAGTATATTTAAGTAGTATTAAATCAACCTAGTCGGACTTGGTATCATTCGAATTAAAAATAAAGATAACAGAAGATAAGATAAGTTGGTACAAAATGTATGTATGCGGTTGACCCGTGTGACCTTGACATAAACTGTAGATGGTAGAATATTTAATTTTTGCAGGTTATTGCGAAACAGTATGTTCAAATGAAACTTTCTGCAGAGTGAACTTTAATTTTTTATTATTTTGTTTTCCGATGAATGATTCATTTAAACAAATATGGTAAATAATTTTGTAAATTCTTATACGTACAGACGACGCAATTCAGCAAAACTTAGTCCAATTCTGATTAAATTATTTAATTTGTGATTTTCTCTGTTCAACTTCTAGTATCAGACTGAATCAATAGGCTTGAAAGGGAAAAGTAAGAGCTCATTGAACTCTTCTTGTATGAACGTATGCAATAATTTTGCTAAAAATTTTTCCGACATATGAGTGGCGTTGGAAATAATCATTGTAAACAAACTTCAATTCCTAGGTGGTTCATTCTTCGTCGGACCTGCACAATTATTGATAAAAAGCAACAATGTTATGCAATGGGCATCAATTGAAAATGGTAGTAAACAGTCTACATATTTGGTTATGGGAAATAAGGAAATGCGTTTCAAATAGACAGACAGACAGAACGGCTATGGCATAAACCTATCCAGCTTCACTGTTCTTGGTTAGAAAAAGACAGAAAGTAAAATCTTAGAAAGTGACATACCATCTACTCTGATTGAACATCCGATGACTTGCACCACCATAATTTCTTGCATCATAATTAGTGTGCTGATTACTATTCTTACTATTTACTGTGCTCAAAACAAAAAGATCAAGGTGAGTAGTTTCACAAGCTGTAAATTTAGATGACTCTAGAAACATTGAGATGCAAGAAACTCGAAATTGAGGAAGAATGTTAGAAATAACCAATCACGAGTTGAACAAATGGTTACTTGAACTTAGCTGTTATGATTCATTTCAGTTACCTCTCTCTATTTACTTATTTCTGATTGTTGGACCTAGAACATAAGATAACTTCAAGGGCAGCTACTCGTATAATCTGGTTAAGCATAATTTTATTTCACATTTTTGTATAGAAATTAATTAATCCTTACTTAACTTCAGTTGATTTTACACAGAAAAGAATCATATTTATAAGAATCCCAATTATTTGGTATATAATTTAATCCAATACTAGAAAACTTTATACCTGTTTGACAACTAATTACTCAAACTCGCTTTTGGGGAATGAATACCATAACCTTTCGGAAAAATGTGGAAACATATTTTGTCATTATTTAGGAGTCGTAGAATGTCGCAAAGTGCAGCGAGTTGTTATCCCAATTGTATCTATTTCCTGATTGGAAATATCAATCAAGAATAGACTGCTAGTACGTTAAATTACTAAAGATTTCGAAACGTTCTATGTGAATAAGGTAATTTCTTCCAAGGCATACTTATACTCCGCTATACCTAGATAATTTGAACAAGTGGCTACAGACCAAATTTGATACAAAAATCAGATGTAAAATTGTAAATCTCTTTTATGGAAAATGCTGTATGCCTACCCGTGTGTACGTGTACTATGTTTCAAATGTGTACTATGTTTCTTAATAATACTATACATCAACAAAATGAGAAGAGCTAGTTGAAAGCAAAAGCAAGGACGCCAAAAATATTTCAATGACAAATGCAGTAAAAATTGTTGCCTAGAACTATTACTAAAAAATTTCAAGGAATTGCATATAATTTATGCACTTTCAAGATTATATGTGAGTTCATCAACTTCACTTATAAATTAAGTATTCTTTTTGGTTTGACTTATTAGTGATTATGTCTGCTCAGTATGTCACTTAAAAGTACACCTTTACGCAACGAAAAAACAAGTGAGGTATGACGTTTTTTAAAATAAATAAATGATTTATTTTTTTTATTACTTCACATACGAACGCAAAGTTGTTTAAATTGGTACAGTTTACGTTAACTTTGATATCAGCAACTGTAAAACATAAACAGTGAATTGTTTGTGAGAAAAGAAAACGCAATTTCACACTTCACAGTAGCGGAAGCAGTTTAAAGAAACATTTGTAGAATAACTCTTCTCCTTGGAAATTCAGGTTAGTAATTTGTCAATCCACTGAAACATTAAAGTAGATTACGAATTTGACTATGTTTGCGGTCAAGTCAAATTATGCAAAATGTTTGCAAATTTCATGCCGAAAAATTGTTTACTATGGCTTATCCAAAAGTACTGGCAGTGATTGCAGCAAATGATACGCCAATCGAAGAGCGAAGAGAAATTTCATGCAGATTAGGGATCTAACAGTAACTGCTGGTCAACATAATTAACAACATAAGCCTAAAGAAAACAATGAAAGCTGGAAGAAATCTTAAAAACTAAAGCAAATCTAAAGAAAACCCAACAAACTAAACCTAAAAAATTTAATGAAAACCTGATCAAAACCTAATGAAAACCTGAAAATCGTTAAGAAAACCCAAAGAAATCCTAACAAAACTTAAAAGTTAACCTTAAGAAAAACTAAAAGAAAACCTTAAAAAATAGCATCTTACATATTGCATTGCTATATTACATTGGTAAATTCAAAAGAAATTATTTGATGAATTTTTTGTTACAAAATGTAACTTTTTTTAATTAGATTAGACCGCCATTGATGAATGTCAGATTCGTGATCTGCGTTAATTTTCTGACCGTTTGAAGTATCACTAGTTCGTGAAGAATGCCCACTAATAAAAAAAAAGCAGTTTGCTGCCATGCCATGTGATTATTTTTTTCCATGTAGATGGGGGTTTCATGGCATGTTAGTTCAGCAATGAATGAAATATGGTGTTGTATGTATGGCGTCGAGAGAGTGAACTCGACGACATGTTTTTTACTATGGCAGCCATGAAGTATGGCTACCTCAGACATTGTTGTAATTTTATTTTATTTTACAAAATGGGTGTAGGAGGTGTGTTTACATTGTTCTTAATTTTTTGATTTTTTTTTACAAATAATGTATAGTAGTAAAAATTTTTGTACTTGTTGAGATTACAGTCTTTCTTCTCTATGTTCAATTTCTAATATTGCACATGAACTTAATTTTTGGAGGATTTTAAAGAATTTGAGGAAAAAGTAAGTTCATTACTGAAGCTGCTGATGTTTATCCGGAAAAAGGGTCTATGGTCTCATATTTGAAGAATATTTTGTTTGATCTTGTTTTTTAACTAAGGAATTTTTCAAAAGTTTTTTAGTTCTCTTATTACAAGTAATAAGTTTTGAAAATCAACTTGTACAAGTATGTGTATTATATCAAAATTTTGGTATTAGCATTTCCAATAAGCCAGTATACAGGATTTATACTGTAAACGATATACTTACGACAAAATGAAATTCAAAGGACGTAAAAATTACTAAGTTAAAGCTACTGTATAGTGGACATTCAGTTCTTAAATATGCCAAATAATTTCTTTTACAAAGACGAAGTCGTGGTAAAGTATATGTAGTCTCTGAGTATCTCAAATGACATTGTCTTGTTCAACTATGGTGACAATTAAATTAATTTAGAAGCAGGTCGAGTTAATAAATAGCCACAAAGTTTAAATCTCCCGAAAACTTTGCTTCCTAAAATTATAACTGTTATCAATTATGGTAAATTGGCTGGGTATGGTAAACCGCTCATCTGAGATGAACAAACATTTCCTTCTCCTTGAAATCAAAACTTTTAATTGTGACTGGACACTATACGACGCCCTTCCATAAAAGCCACGAAGACAGGTGGTAGGAATGAAGCAATGAGGANAATAAATAGCCACAAAGTTTAAATCTCCCGAAAACTTTGCTTCCTAAAATTATAACTGTTATCAATTATGGTAGATTGGCTGGGTATATAAAACGCTCACCTGAGATGAACAAACATTTCTTTCTCCTTGAAATCAAAACTTTTGATTGTGACTGGACACTATACGACGCCCTTCCATAAAAGCCACGAAGACAGGTGGTAGGAATGAAGCAATGAGGANATTGTGACTGGACACTATACGACGCCCTTCCATAAAAGCCACGAAGACAGGTGGTAGGAATGAAGCAATGAGGATAGCTTTACGAAGACGCCTGGACAAGGAGTTTGGATATAGATTTCATATATAGGTTCTATGACAGCCAGCCAGGGAACCACCCACCCCCACCAGTCCCTTTTCCTATTCAATCCGAACTTCCAAAAGTAGAAAAATCCATAACAATGGGAAGCAAGGGCTGCTCATGCATTGTACTCTGTGATTAGCAAGACATGGAAAGCAATTCTCGATGCGAGCTGTTTGATCAAAGCCCGCCTAGAAGCATGGGTGAAAGTCAGTATCTATCTCAGAATTCCATGTGTTCCTCGAAAACGTTCATTACTTCCGCTTCTACATAACCCCAATCCCGACATCGCTCCTCCCTATAATTTTATTTCACATTAAAATTTTTATATCACTATTTATTTAAAATTTTATTAAAATCTGTAAAAATGTAATAGTTATCAGAACATTTAAATATTTTCACATGTTTTGCATATTCACTTGGCTGAAGATATAGTCAATTGATTTTGTAAATTTATCCAAGTCCGACCTGCAGAAAATGAGAATCTGTCCTGAAAACCAAAAAAAAATTTTTTCCTGTGATGAGTAAAAATTTATTTAAAAAATTCAAAGGTTCACACATATTACAAGCTTATGTTATTACATATACTCCCAATTCGCACACATCTATGCATTGTTCACATCAACTTCATTCATAATTTCACCCAATGACTTGACGAATTTGTTCAGATCCGCTCTATTGCAAATTAGTTTTGGCCGTCTAATCCAGAATACCATCAAATTAAATTAGTTATTCCACGGTCGAAAAATANTATTGCAAATTAGTTTTGGCCGTCTAATCCAGAATACCATCAAATTAAATTAGTTATTCCACGGTCGAAAAATACTTGGTAAATGAACACAACAAAGTAATTTTCGTATTTGGTGGTATCCGACGGTATGTTGAGGTAGATTTAGTATGTCTTTCATCACATGAATGAAACGCATCCGAAACTTCAGAGAGAATGAGATAAAAAACGGAGGCAGTAAAAAATGGTATGGCGATTGTGACTCTAATCAATTCAACGAGACTAATTCTTGTAATAAGGGTCATCTTGAAGTCAAAAGGCCAGCTCCCGCAGTTCCATCAGTTCACCCTCCTGATAGTGGGACATTGGTTCCTTTTCTTGTACTGGCGAATTTGAAAAGTCATCTAGTATCCAAATTCCTTCACCTATCCTGGTTCACAAATGAACATTTGCTTTGTATAGCAGTTCAACTCCATTCACTTACAATTTTGCATGTCATTCATCTTTTTTGGAAACATATGAATAAACTGTATATGCTTTTTATTGCTTTCTACATCAAGTAATTCTCAAAACAATTTCCCCCTGATAAGGCATAGAGCCATGTTGACTAAACCAGTATATCTGAAAAAGAACATGTTTAAGGTTTGATAATGCAGATATAATTAATTATTTTAATATGCTTTTATATATATGTTATGCTTTTACAATGTTACAATGTCTTCTAAATCAAGAACAATAAAAGCTTAATAATCAATACTTTAATTCATATTTGTTAAAAAGTTTAATTGCTGGTTAATATTTGCTTTTTGGTGGTGGACTCAGCTATTCATCTATTAGATAAAATTTGCGATTGGACAAGATATGTGTTATCAACTGCTTTTAACCTATATTTGAATTTAAAATCAATATTTTTATTTGCTGTAATTAAACACTCAGAATTAAAATGCATTATTATTAATACATATTGGTTCATTTTAAATTATTTTCTCGTTTCTTTTGGTTTTATATAGACTTTATGATTTCAGCAGAAGGAAGATACTTTGGCCATGCAAAAGCAGCACACACTGCAGAGTTGTTCATATTCAAATTGTAAGTTGAAATTCACCCAGACCCCTATTTAAATGTATGCCAAATGATAATTTTATAATTATAGACAGATGGACTGAAGAGATCCAAATAATATCAACATGCATGTAAAGCATTTGCGTGTGCTAATGTTGTGAAGCAGCATTTTTATTTCACTGGCCAATTAATTGATGGGTTAGTTTTGAATAACTTTGCATATTGGTAGTCATAATCTTATCATTGATACATTTGCTCATAGTTATTTTAGGTATATTCCGAAGTAATAAGAATGAGAAGTCTTCAGTTATTCAGATTCATTTTTAATATATATATACTCTGGTTTTTGGAAATTGTTCTGGTAGGAGTGGTTCCGATTGAAATTCCGTCTGGAAATGCAGCTAACAATATTGTTAACTTTTCTGTAGAAGAAGTCAAAGCCCTCGAACAAGTAGGCATCTTAAAACAAAAGTAAATTCTTGGTGACGATTATTAATATTTTTTTTTGCCACTTGAACAGTTTTACCCGCTTGCCAAGAATGATCTGTATTTGGAGTACCAACATTCAGCATTTTATTTAATTCGATGGCTACGAGGTAATAAAAAGTATATTAGTTGCTTAAAATTCAAAATTTTTGGGTACAATTCAACTAATGAAATATTGATTCTTAAGCTAAAAATCTGGATCCAAAAAAAGCGAAAGAGTTTCTAGCTACGGTAAGCTTTACTTTAAATAATTTGTATTATAATGCATTCTCTTACTTTTTATTTAGAAGTTAAAAACCTAGTTAGGGTATGAATATTGGGCACAACCTAAAATCAGTCAGCAAAATTTTCAAAATTTTGCATACTACGTTTCTAACAAGTAGCTTTCAAATTAAAAAAAAACAGTGTAGATAGTAGAAAATGAGGTGTTGTGGAAACCAGTGGCACATAGATGCATTGTTAAAGAGACTCAATCAGTGTTGGATGATGTATTGCATTATGCGGGGAGAGTAAAAACCTACTGATTAGCACAATTCTGCTTCTTCACACCAAGAAAAGAGTGTGCTTTGCATACCCTAACATCAGAGTTACTTTAAGGAGATGCCGTATGCTAATCACTTTGAGTCCTGAGGGTACTTCGAGGAATAGAAAGATCAGACACAGTTAGCACTAATGCTTCAATTGACAAAATTGGTGGCTTCATTCTTATACTCTACTGTAAACTTCATATTTGGTGGCCCACCTTTAACGAAACTGGACACAGGGGATTTTTAACTAGAAAAATCCATTGCAAAATCTGTGTTAGCAACAAAGACTTGTCACCAAGTGGCAGGAATATGCTACAGTATTACTTTGATTATGGGGCGCAATCGGTTATTGGGTGCACTAGGATAATAAACCAANGCAGGAATATGCTACAGTATTACTTTGATTATGGGGCGCAATCGGTTATTGGGTGCACTAGGATAATAAACCACACATTTTAAACTCAGTATTAGTTCGATCATCAGGAGCACATTGTTGCAGGGACTCATTTGCAAGAGAAGAAATATTTGATATTTTTGTTTTTCAGGCTTGCAAGTTTCTATAAAGATAAAAATGTATAGAGCAGATAGTCAGCAAAATGTGCCGGAATCCTCAAAATTAGCAACCATTGGCAAGCTAAAATGCAACCAATCAAAAAATTCAAAATTTAACTTACTTTAATTGTGAAAATTTTCAATCCTTGTTTAAAATGAATGACTAGACAGACGACTGCCAAACAGCGGACGTAATTGGCAATGAGGTGATTTCCCCGGGTTTTGGTGAGTTGAAGATATATGTTAATCGGTGTGTCCTTCAATCGAAAAAATTCAGTTCAGAGTTACCACCATGCAACCAGAGAAATATTCATTATTATAATATCTTCTTCTCATTAGTATACCTACATTATGTTTGGCAAAACTGACGAAGAATGAGTTCTCCTCCAAGGCTGACAGAAAGATTAACACAAAAATATGGTTTATGGTGGGGTACGATCCCACATCTTGGGCTTTCGGGATTCAATGCACAACGAATTGTGCTACAGAGCTGAGTGGGAAAATGCTATATCGTCCCTGTGTATGTGATGATGATCCTTGAGTTATCACCAGTGCAATTCTTTTTGTGAAGGATTCATCATCTGTAATTCTCATCTTTTGGCCAAGACAACGAAGTATTTTATTGGGTATAGGACTCGATGCTCACTATCTCGTGGGTATATTAGCTATGCTACTACATCCCATACATTCCGCCGCTCAGGCTTAGGGAACGAAGGTTGCCTGTCTCGTCGTAGTAGGAGGTCGGATTCGGATTGTCACCATACAACGGAGAATGATTTTCCCGCCAAGGCTTGAAACAGTGATTAACCCAAAAATATGGTCTCTGGTTCTCTATGATCCCACGTCTTGGGTTTACCGGACGCAATGCACTACCAATTATGGCACAGAGCCGATTCGGAGAATGCTGTTTCAAACCATGACTATGTGATGATGATCCAACAGTTATCACCAGAACGTCTTTTGCTAGTGTGGGATTCATCAGTTGTACTTCTCCTCATCTCTTGGCACGGACGGGGAAGACTTTGATTGGGCATAGAAATCCTTTAGAAATATGGATGTGGTAGATGATGGAGGCAGACCCAATTAACACAGGAGATATAGAATTTAAAATAATCGTACATACACAATAGTTAATTGTGGCCGTAGCCCCTGTTTCCAGGGAGCGGGTATTCTTGCTTCTTCCTTTAGGGACCTGGAATAAAATAACTTGAACATTAAAAAAAATAAAATCAAAAAAAAATTCATAGAATAAAAATACAACTAAATAAATAAAACAAAATTTTGGAAATTACTAAATCAAACCAATCATGTAAACCCATCCCTTTGCCCGCATTTTGGAATGAGGCTAGGCAAACAAGGACATGGGGCGAGAACCGATTATGCGAAGTTAAATAAACTTAATTGNCATTTTGGAATGAGGCTAGGCAAACAAGGACATGGGGCGAGAACCGATTATGCGAAGTTAAATAAACTTAATTGAAATTGCTTTAAAGGCGTATTCAATTTTAAATTATAATAATGTGAAAAATAAGTTCTAATTAACCCGCAATCCATATATCATCTGCATTCTCGTCTTATGCCGGTATTATGCTAAATGTCTTTCGTCCTTCATTCGAATGAAATGCAGCATTGTTATTGAATGTTTGCAATAAATGGTGCGGTTTTTCGTTGCAACAATTTCGATTTTTGGAAAAAATTAATTATCACACTTGCATGTACCAAGTATCAACTAAAAAAGTTCTTTTTTAAGTTCACTGTTGTCAACGAATTTTGCATTCCATTCGAATTAAGAACGAAAGATATGAAACATAATACAGGGGTAAGGGTAAAATGCTGATATAAGAATTGAGGGTTCAATTAGAACTTATTTTTCACATTGGTATAATTCAAAATTGATTTTGCCTTTAAAGTAATTCCAATTAAGTTTATTTTACTTTGCAGAATCGGCTCCCGCTCCATTTCCTTGTTTGCTTATCATCATTCCAAAATGCGGGCAAAGGGATGAATTACACGATTGGTTTGGTTTGGTAATTTCAAAAATGTTGTTGTTTATTTAGTTGTATTTTTATTCTTCGAAAATTTTTGTTGATACTAATTATTATAAATGTTCAGATTGTTTTATTCCAGGTCCCTGAAGGAAAAAACCAGAATACCCGCTCCCTGGAAACAGGGGGAAATAGGGGCTACGGCCACAATTACTCTCTTGTATGTACGACAATTTTAAAATCTACATCTCATGTGTTAATTGGGTTTGCCTCCATCTTTTCTACCACATCCATATTTCACAAAATTTAAGCCAAAATTATTATAGAATTGCAATTTGTATTGTATGGTTTGTAATTTTACAAAATTTTTAGTGACTTATGTATGATGTGCCCAGCTGTGGGGTGGTGGCTATTTGAGGTATAGGAAATGATGAAGAGAACTTTGAAAACTAGAGAATTCGAGGAAATTGGATTTAAAAAAATACCTTATTCGCAATGAAACAGCCGTCTCCCGTGGGTGTAGGAGCTATGCTTCAATATCCCACAAACCATTAGACCAAAGATTCTTAGTTTTCAATGAAGAGATTTAGTGTATGTTATGTCCCTCTATGTGGTCGCAGGATCTTACTCTCGTACTTAGGTTTCATACAGGTAAAGTTCGCCAGCTTAGAAGCGCGTATATTACGGCGCAATCATTCGAAACGCATTTTCTATTGCAGATTTTCTAAGGTATTGNCTTCAATATCCCACAAACCATTAGACCAAAGATTCTTAGTTTTCAATGAAGAGATTTAGTGTATGTTATGTCCGTCTATGTGGTCGCAGGATCTTACTCTCGTACTTAGGTTTCATACAGGTAAAGTTCACCAGCTTAGAAGCGCGTATATTACGGCGCAATCATTCGAAACGCATTTTCTATTGCAGATTTTCTAAGGTATTGTAATGATGTAACTAGATGTATACCTCTTTAAATGTTCACAGAGACTGATTTAATAACTCCGTTATCATTTTTTCAGTTCCAATTGCGTCCTGATGATTGTGAAAGACAAATTTAAATGATACAAAATTCCACCGGAACATTTAAACAAATTTTATACGGTCTCAAATGTGATTATTCTTAATGGAAGACTGTATTAAAATAAAATCTGCTAACAAGTTAAATTGAAAAAGTAGCTGACATTGATTGAAACATTGAAAAATTCCGGGTGATGTAGGTGCTAGGAAACGAAAGATGAAGAAATAGGCACAAAACCGAACCTGTGTATTTTTACACAAGCTGATAAATGAAGCATGACTCGATAACGTTGATTTCTTCTTTTTGATCAATCTAGAATGAGATTTTTAATTCCAAAGTCCTATGCAAAATCAACAATACTTTGTTGCTTCAAAAACGCAAAGTTTTTTTTTACTTAATCAGAAAGACTGACGTGGTTTACTGATACGTACAACTTCATTGATTTATAAGGAAGAACATTGGTGACAAATAAGTTTGTACGTTTTTACATATACAGTACTCAAAAAAGTATTATGGATTCCTCAATGGGCTTAGCCATTGGAAACTGGCAATTATTGTAACAAATTTTACGCACAGATTAAGAAGTAATTATCTCTAATGTTATATGTTGTTATAGCATAATGCAACGTCGGATACTTTAGTGAGCATATCTTTGTTAATTACAATATATAGATAAATCGTGGACCTTGTCCGATGACTCAAATTTCTCCGAAAACTATTCTTAGAATTTGCGTGTTATAAACCAAACTTTGTATGAGTGTTTCGACAGAGTTTGGTATTATTAAAGTTTTTATTTCAAAAGTAGCAGGACGCAGCTGGAACTACAAACATGGTGACGNAGGACGCAGCTGGAACTACAAACATGGTGACGGGTTTATTAAATTACTTTCCGTGAAACTTGCCAAGATATTCAACGAGTTATTCAGCAGATTTACCGGCTCCCATTAGATAATTTTCAAGGATCATACAAAGGGATATTTTACATATCAATATCTTAGGAAACCTGCAATAGAAAAGGTGTTTTGAAAGTTTACATCTTTATAAACGCACTTCTAAGCTGACGGACGTTGCCTGTATGAAACCTTCGACAGTAAGGTCATTTGACCGCAAAGATAATAGTGTCCACAGAATTTCGAGTTCAGGGTTTGGACAGTGCTAGCAAGTAAAAAATCTAGTCAACAATTGGTCAAAAACAACAACTAGCGCTAATGGTATCAAATCATCTAAAATACACACAACAGGATAAGAGTTTCAGATTTTTAAAATAAATTTGAAAAGGAGAAAGTATGGCCTCTTTTTCGGCGCGCAGTGGGCGACGTTTTCAGTAATTAGCAGGGTGTTGTACCGAAAGCACGTAATAAAATTCTGTGAAACTATTAGGAAACCTAACTNGTTTTCAGTAATTAGCAGGGTGTTGTACCGAAAGCACGTAATAAAATTCTGTGAAACTATTAGGAAACCTAACCAATTAAAAAAGTAAATGCCAAACCGAACATTGCAGGAAAGAATTCAAAATAATTTAATCCAATCCCACATAACTAGTTTAGTTCGGAATTCTTAGAGAAATAATAGAAATTATAGGGTGTTTTTTGTTTGGAANAAAATAATTTAATCCAATCCCACATAACTAGTTTAGTTCGGAATTCTTAGAGAAATAATAGAAATTATAGGGTGTTTTTTGTTTGGAAAAGTGATTTTGTCCGATGAGCCTTCCGAGATTTTGTGAAAAAATCTGGTCAGAAGCTCAAATCAATGTAAGCTCTACAAGCTAAAAGTGGTCCTTAAGCCCCAAGCGCGAAACGTTGCTACAAATATGGCAAGTATGATACTAGAATGACGTATTTAAGAATATTTCAGAGGAGTATGCAAAAAGATATTTAAACTCAAAATAATAACTTTAACCTTCAGTGAAGTGAAACAATTTATTTTTTGCTTTTTTCGGAAATTAAAAAAAAGTATAGGGTATCAAAATTTGATCAGAATTTTTGAAAAATTTGTTAATTTAGAAAATACCNGAATATTTCAGAGGAGTATGCAAAAAGATATTTAAACTCAAAATAATAACTTTAACCTTCAGTGAAGTGAAACATAATTTATTTTTTGCTTTTTTCGGAAATTAAAAAAAAGTATAGGGTATCAAAATTTGATCAGAATTTTTGAAAAATTTGTTAATTTAGAAAATATCCGGACCCGGGCATTATCAAAATCCCGAGTTACAAAGTAAAGTTCACCAATTGAGATGGAAATAATTACGAAAGGATGATACATTTTGACAGAAATTTTGAAAAAAATTTTANATACCCGGACCCGGGCATTATCAAAATCCCGAGTTACAAAGTAAAGTTCACCAATTGAGATGGAAATAATTACGAAAGGATGATACACTTTGACAGAAATTTTGAAAAAAATTTAATTTGGAAAATACCTTAGGTAAATACCCGGATTCGGTTATTTGTAAAATTATGCGGGTTAGAAACTAAACTTCANATTTGGAAAATACCTTAGGTAAATACCCGGATTCGGTTATTTGTAAAATTATGCGGGTTAGAAACTAAACTTCACCAATTTGGATGGGAAAAATTATGATTGGATACTAAATTATTTTGGAATATTATACATTTTGGAGAATAACCGGATTAGGGTAATATCCAATATATAGGCATGGAATTTTTGCATAGGATTTTTTGCTGGCGGTAGGCGTCAAGCCCCGCTGCCTTACTCCAACCGTAATGGAAATAACAATGAAAGTACGGTCGATGGTCAAAAAAAAATTTTTTTAATTGAATTTTTCAAGTCCCAAAAAATAATTTTTTGTGTTGAGGGGAATTTTGNGGGGGGGGGGGGGGGGGGGGGTTAAAATCCCGGTTGGTCCACGATAGTAAAATCTTACCAAGATTTTACTATATATACATACTATTATTTCGGACGATTCACACAAATTCTACCTACAAAGCCACCGAAAGCTGGCTTTTAATGTAAAGTTTATTTATTTTTATGACTAATTCGGGCTAAGGGTAACACGGTGTAAGGGAAAATTAAGAGAAAGTTCAGAACGTTATTTTGAGTCCCAAATGAACATGTTTACCGGCAAATCGGTCAGGATATTGGAACCGGTGACTGATGGAACCGTAATTACCTAAAATTTTAATTTAGATTATGTCAACGGGNATCGGTCAGGATATTGGAACCGGTGACTGATGGAACCGTAATTACCTAAAATTTTAATTTAGATTATGTCAACGGGCAGATGGAATGCAGAATGTCCATACTTTCACCCATTGAGTTGCAACTTTTCTTCAATCCATTCAGTAACAGGGTATAATATTTGAAAACTATTCATCAGCAGCTAAAAAGCATGATTAGAGAAAAATTGAAGACCAATCCTCGAATCTTTGAATATTTAGGCATTAAAGATTACAAAAAACCTGTCCTTTGATACAAAGAGATGGGCACCTTAGACTAACATCTTCATTGTATAGATTGGTGGAGTATTCCAAGATTCGTGTATTGGTCTTCAAATTCTCAGTCACCATGCTTTTAGCAGCAAGTTGTGATTAATTGTTGATAAAAATTATATTTTGTTCCTGAATTGTTTGAAGAAGCGTCGCTTTTCCCGGGTAAGGGTATATACTTCCTCGATGTTTGGTTTCCCTTGACATAATCTAAAATTACGTTTTAGGTAATTCAGGTTCCATACTTCACAGGCTCCAACTTCTTTACCGATTTGTCGGTAAATTTGTTGATTATTGGTCAAGACTACAGGGTAGGGCATAAGTAAGTACACATCGAAGAAGTGAGTTAGATGTGAGTTAGCATGGAATGAGATCGGGGGTTTCAACCCCCTAATTTTTTGTATATGCCTTTTGCAGTTAACACTTTCTCCATGTGTACTTACTTTCGCCCTACCCTGTATAACAAATTATTTTACCAAAAGAAGGTCAAATTAAATATTAATTTGGATACTCATTTTAACTTTAACTTACGGTTATTTCAACAAAATTATTCTTGCGCTTAACCATTTCCAACAACTTTCACCACACAAAATTTCCTGTCGCTCATGTAAACTAACACTATTTACGTTTGACTCATGACAGTTTCCATAACATTCTTTAAAAAAGGTACAGGATAATTTATAGTGGATTTTGGGCTGCTAAATTTGTTACTTTTCAAACTTATTTTAAATTATTGGTTGCGGTTAACCTCTTGCAACATAGTTAACTGATTCATTGTATTCATTGACTGATTCCAAATATTAAAAGTACGTATTGGGTTTTCAATGTATAAGCATTTTTTCCACCTCTTTCATTGCATATTCAAATGGCATCTTTTAGTTTTGTTTCTTGTGAAGATATATCTTGACTTTTCACGAACACCGTCTTTGGCATTCCTTTCTGTTGCTTCGAACATTCAAAAATCTCCAAATTACGACTGTGATCATTTATTGGAAAAATGTCATTTTTCCAAGTGAACGCAGCTGTGGGTCTGGTGTGCCAGTCCTTCCCTTCGTACCAGTTTATGAAAATCGTGAAGTCTCTCAAACATGCTTCTCCTTAACCCATGAGACCACTATCATTTAATGATTTGAATATTTATGATTATCTCTAGAGTTTACACTGGAGGAAGGAAAATAAAATTGACACTTTACGTTATGACAATGAAATGGCGAAATTACAAAGCAGATATCCATTTACAACACACTTACGTGGAAAAGATGGGATACCAGGTTAGTCAAAGATAAAAATATAGACAACTAATTTGGATTGAATATGATATATATTGCACATACTGCACAAAAAAATTGAGCTTATACGATCAGTAGTTCTAAATACTATAACCTTTATCACTCCAGTCCAATTTGATCATAGTGTGACTTGTGTATCTGCGGAACTTTGTAGAATTCCCATATAATTCGCAACGAAACACTTGAATATTACTCCATTTGTATTGAGAAAACTCTGTAGCAGCCCGTAGTAACCACTAGAATAATTAGATGTATGAGGACAACAGCATAGAGGTTGGTGGATGAATAGAGATGGTAGAATGAAGGGAATGCAGCTAACTTGATGGATAAAGATGGAGAATGAGATTAGTGGAAATGGGAGGATCAGAGGAGAATTAGGTGAATGATGGGCATAGTTGAGAACAGGGTAGGGTGGAGATGCTTAATGTGCAGGATGGTAGAAATTGCCGGATGCATAATGGGAGATGAGAGTATCTCTGCGGTAGGATGCCGCAGAAGAGATGAATTCAAAACTATTGATTGAAGGCTAGACAGAAATGAGAGGGAAAAAAATGAGTGGGTCACTATATTTAAAACAATGTGTACGTAGTATACATTCACGGGATGGGAGATAAAGGTAACTAGATGACAGGATGGAATATAATTAAAGATGTGCCGAAAACATTAGAGGCAATTGTTGTAACATATAATATACATTTGAAAACCAATTGAGACTAAATGGTAACTAGAGGGGATTTGGATGCATATGTCGGTATTTAAGAATTAAGGGGGAGGGAGGGAATGCGCAAATGACTTAAGAGACAGAACGGTTAATTATTGGATGAGTTGAGGATGAAAGATAAGCGTGTATTCTCAAAGCAGCATCGAAAAATAATTTTACTCCAAACAGACACACCAGCTATGATATATGTAGAATCATCAACCATAGTTAAATTGGCATCATAGGAAACTACATCTAATATTGCACTTTAGATTCAAGTGAAGAATTGTATTCATCGAATAAAACTAACCAAAATATCCTTAGATTTGCATCTATAACCTTCAAACTACTAGTTTATGTGGNCGAACACCGTCTTTGGCATTCCTTTCTGTTGCTTCGAACATTCAAAAATCTCCAAATTACGACTGTGATCATTATTGCCTTCGACGACCAAATTATTGGAAAAATGTCATTTTTCCAAGTGAACGCAGCTGTGGGTCTGGTGTGCCAGTCCTTCCCTTCGTACCAGTTTCTGAAAATTGTGAAGTCTCTCAAACATGCTTTTCCTTAACCCATGAGACCACTATCATTTAATGATTTTAATATTTATGATTATCTCTCTAGAGTTTACACTGGAGGAAGGAAAATAAAATTGACACTTTACGTTATGACAATGAAATGGCGAAATTACAAAGCAGATATCCATTTACAACACACTTACGTGGAAAAGATGGGATACCAGGTTAGTCCAAGATAAAAATATAGACAACTAATTTGGATTAAATATGATATATATTGCACATACTGCACAAAAAAATTGAGTTTATACGATCAGTAGTTCTAAATACTATAACCTTTATCACTCCAGTCCAATTTGATCATAGTGTGACTTGTGTATCTGCGGAACTTTGTAAAATTCCCATATAATTCGCAACGAAACTCCATTACTCCCTTGAATATTGCTCCATTTGTATTGAGAAAACTCTGTAGCAGCCCGTAGTAACCACTAGAATAATTAGATGTATGAGGACGACAGCATAGAGGTTGGTGGATGAATAGAGATGGTAGAATGAAGGGAATGCAGCTAACTTGATGGATAAAGATGGAGAATGAGATTAGTGGAAATGGGAGGATCAGAGGAGAATTAGGTGAATGATGGGCATAGTTGAGAACAGGGTAGGGTGGAGATGCTTAATGTGCAGGATGGTAGAAATTGCCGGATGCATAATGGGAGATGAGAGGATCTCTGCGGTAGGATGCCGCAGAAGAGATGAATTCAAAACTATTGATTGAAGGCTAGACAGAAATGAGAGGGAAAAAAATGAGTGGGTCACTATACTTAAAACAATGTGTACGTAGTATACATTCACGGGATGGGAGATAAAGGTAACTAGATGACAGGATGGAATATAATTAAAGATGTGCCGAAAACATTAGAAAATTGTTGTAAAATATAATATACATTTGAAAACCAATTGAGACTAAATGGTAACTAGAGGGGATTTGGATGCATATGTCGGTATTTAAGAATTAAGGGGGAGGGAGGGAATGCGCAAATGACTTAAGAGACAGAACGGTTAATTATTGGATGAGTTGAGGATGAAAGATAAGCGTGTATTCTCAAAGCAGCATCGAAAAATAATTTTACTCCAAACAGACACACCAGCTATGATATATGTAGAATCATCAACCATAGTTAAATTGGCATCATAGGAAACTACATCTAATATTGCACTTTAGATTCAAGTGAAGAATTGTATTCATCGAATAAAACTAACCAAAATATCCTTAGATTTGCATCTATAACCTTCAAACTACTAGTTTATGTGGTATCATGAAAAATTTAGCTTACAATAGCTTCATGAATGCAGCTGGAGTTCTATATTTCTAAAATTCACCCAATGGTAATAACATTTAAACTAGCATAGAATAGAGGTGTGGAGTANTTTAAACTAGCATAGAATAGGGGTGTGGAGTAAAAATCAATTCAAAATTCTCTAACAAAAAAATACTGGATGAGACTATAGGGATATATGCTAGAATATCACAAATTCGAATAGATTTAGAACATAGATACCAATCATGGCAACATCGCAAAATTTGCTTCAAAATATGGAGAATAGTTTCGGAAATGGCACAAATTATATATCCAACTACTGCAACTTTAAAAACAGTGCACTAAAATGGTCTTTTGCAAAGCAGCAGCAATACTATACGACAAGTGTCAACGAGTAACTTGACTAGGCTGCAATGATAGAAAAAGGATTATTAGAGTGTAGCAATATCCGTTATGAAAAAAGTACTGAATGCGAATTCAAAAATAGCTTTTTGTAATTACGTTTAATCTGGAGTAGATGGAAACTTGATGCTTTGTTGCAATTAAACGGAAATAAGTTTTGTGCACTCAATGGATTTCATTCCCTCTACGACAGTTTACATGCAGTACTTTTTGTACTGTTTTATCTACAAATTTTTTTAGAATTATTCCCAAATTTGCATTTATTTACACTTAAATCCAACTTCTCGATTGGCCTACAATTTCATTTATATTGCGGTTTGCCAAATACTGCAACGGCAGTATGGTGCATTTGAAATTGCTAATAGAGGCAGATATATAGAAATAAGTATATTTGTATAATAACTAACATTTGCAAATTTATTCTAGGAAAATTGGTTATGTTGTCATATAAAGTATTAACATATGTTTCAGTTGGGGAACTCCAGCTACCTAGGTGGGATATTCGTAAAGTCATGATTGCCGGTAAAAGAGCAATTATTCGTAGATACTCCATTTACTATCTGGAAACAATGTTTCAAATAACAAGAGAGCTAAACCACACGGACTTTGTAGTTTTAATGGATTTAAATGGATTAAATAACAGACAGCACACTTGCTTCCGTTGTATGTAAGAAATAAAATTTATGTTGAAATGACAGGATCTACTCCATGTAATTTAAAGGTCTTCCATTTTACTTGGATTTTGCTGTCTCCTACGAAAACAATTATCCAAATATGGCTCTATACATCGTCGCAATAAACGGTAAATATATATTGGTACATTATTCATGATGTGAAATTGTAATGTTTTTTTATTATTATAGCTCCACGATTGTTCGAAGGTAATAGTTACTGGTTACCAACATAAATGGATTCGCTAATTAAAAAAATTTCTCTATGTTGTAGTTGTACTACAGGTCATTCGCCCTGTGATGACTCCACTAACTAACAAAGCTGTTAAAGTGAGTAGTGTATATTTTTCTTTATATAAATTATCTTTTGAATTTCCACATAATTCAAGGTTAGGAGAAAGGTATTCATATTGTTTCAAGCCGGAGCAACTTGAGTATTGTAACTACCTTAAATTTTGTTTAACACCAATGTTTCATACAAACTTGACCCAAGTTGGTATAGCGATATTCGTTTATCGTCAGTTAGTATGACAGTATTGCTATTGAAGTGACGTTATAAAATTTTCCATCGATTCGATTTCCGTTCGATTTCCCATCGAACATAAATTGGTAGATATTTTTCATTTTGCGAAAAAATAATTCATACCGTGATTTTCATTCATTTGAAAAAGGAGATAAATTTCTTGTTAGTTTTTTTTATTCCTCGGTCTCTTACCTAAACACAACATCCTTGATCGTGAAAGCTTGTTTTCTTAAACACTCACCATCAGTCACCAGCAGCTTCATCACCAAGTCACGNACATCCTTGATCGTGAAAGCTTGTTTTCTTAAACACTCACCATCAGTCACCAGCAGCTTCATCACCAAGTCACGTAAATATCCCAACCGTGAGTATGCTAAACTTAGATGGTCATACAAGATAACTTTCCCATCTCACTTTCGGTAAAATTGTGGCAAAGTTTCTCATCGCAAAATTACATGAAAGATATGTCGATCGATCGTAAATCTTTTCTAGATACTGGTTGATTTCAAGAGTTTCTAATCTAAAATTTATATTTGTAAAATATATGATTTTGTTTACTTTTCAGTTATTTGGGTCCAACAAAGCAGACTACCAGCCATTTCTTTTGAACATTTTCATACCGGAGCAACTTCCGAAAAGATTCGGTGGGACGAAGCAGAATTAGTTGCTCAACATTATAATACAATTCAGTTGGAATTAGATCAAATGTTATTGCCCTCTAAATTACTTGTGTTTAAAATTTAGACTTTGAAAAATCTTAGAAAAGTTAGTAATAAAAGCGTTGACTTACAATGCTAAACTTTCTCAAGGTTTGTTTCCTCCCTTTTTATTGTAATTAAAGACTATAGACTTCTTTACTATTTTTAAACTTAATCGACACTTGTGCAAAGTACTCTAATTAATTTTATTTGGATACATTGATTGGTCATGCGATTCCCTTCATTGTTTTGCAAGTATTTAGGTACAGCTAAGTTAGGTTAAATTTATCTTGTTTGCTAAATTTCGTGTTACATTTATCTATTATCATCTCTGTTATAACATGCATAGTAAAAAATATTATTATTTCAAAACATACAGTGAAATTGCCTATAGGAAAATTTCTCAACTTTTGCTCCCCTCGACACCAAACTTAGCTATAGCATAGTGTCGACGAGAAAACATAAGAGCAGAATTTTCTCTCGATACAACACGACGCGGTAAAATTTTAATCTGTTAAAATATCTGTTCCAAATTTTTTTCTCCACACAAATATTAAAGTTGCTATAAGTCGTTTTCTTGCACGTGAACTAATGGTTACTTACAATATTTCTATTGGTAGTATCCTTGGATTCATTGTATTAAAAGAAAACTTGAATATTTTAATGACATTTCTCATTCCTATTAATCCTTCTCGATCAATAGATGAGTGGTTTGTTTTCTGTGAACTGATTTTATGACCTCCAATAACTACATCATACATTTACTTTCTTAACTAGAACGTCAAAACGTTAAATATTACCGTCCTTCACAACAAATAGGATACTGATACAGTTTCACTTCAAATCTAAATTATAAGTTTAAAGCAGAATACTCAAATAAAATACATTCACCTATTAGTTACTTCACACCAGAGATTCAAACTTTACCGAATGAACAAAGCATTTGCAGAAATTTTTAAACATTTTTATTCCTTATCGTGCCCGTCTGGTTCTAAAGTTAACATATCGTTTCTATGAGAGATACGGAACGGAACCACACGATAACCTAACTTAGCGTGTTTTCAAAATTGTGACGCGAAACGGTTTTTTTCGTATTTGGACACGGCACATACAAAATCCTACGNCGTGTTTTCAAAATTGTGACGCGAAACGGTTTTTTTCGTATTTGGACACGGCACATACAAAATCCTACGTTTTTTCTGGCAGTATAAGTTTATTGCATTAACTTACTCAAATCCTGAAAATAACAAGTACAGCCAATAACAAAATTGTGTGTGGCACTTTTATGATTTTAGCATAATCTACTTGGTATTTGGTTTCCCAAATACCACACAAGTGAATTCCTGCTAGCTCATAACAAATTATTNTAGCATAATCTACTTGGTATTTGGTTTCCCAAATACCACACAAGTGAATTCCTGCTAGCTCATAACAAATTATTATAAGATATTGAGGCGTGGATGGTTACTTCTCGGATGAATTATGGGGGATTATTAAATGAATGGGTTTAAGATTCTAATTTAGTTTAACAGAAGATTTCTACTAGTAGTCTCATACTACTGTAGAAGATTCCGCCGGTTCTGTTCTGGAAATTGGGATAGGGTTATACTCACCAAGTACTCTGGGAAAGAGTAGTGAGTCCGGTGTGGGGGTACTATGGATTCCGTTTCACTGGGTATCTACCAGTACAGCAGAAGATTCTTCTGTCCCGTTCCGCGAGAGAATTCCGCCGGTAGTCTAGTACTACCGCAGAAGATTCTGGTAACTCTATTCCGCGGAAGGATTCTGCCGGTAGTCTAGTACTACCGCAGAAGATTCTGGTAATTCCGTTCCGCGGAAGAATTCTGCCGGTAGTCTAGTACTACCGCAGAAGATTCTAGTAATTCCGTTCCGCGGAAGAATTCTGCCGGTAGTCTAGTACTACCGCAGAAGATTCAGGTATTTCTACTGGGGTTGTCCACTGGGGTTCCTATCCTTAAGTTTACCTACTAGAATTTCTGTAGTACAGGAGAATTCCTACTGGTATTTCTAAGTTCCTTCCGTCTATGTACGGGGGATATCCTCGAGGTCTCCCTATTGTTTCCAATCCCCCGGGGGCTTCTACCGCCGGAGGTTTTCTACCGGAGTTCTTCTACTGGAGCCTCTCTACCGGGGCCTATCTACCGCCGGTTTCTATCTACCGGGGATTCTCGCGAANTCTACCGGAGTTCTTCTACTGGAGCCTCTTTACCGGGGCCTATCTACCGCCGGTTTCTATCTACCGGGGATTCTCCCGAAAACTCTATCTACTTCTAACTCTAGGGACTCTACTCTCGAGAAGCTATTGGATGTTACCTAATTTAACTTCTTAGGTTTTTCCGGTGGTTTCCGATGGGGAGTTCCGATGTATGTCCCGGCATCGACTCCCCGGGGTCACCNAGATTCTGGTAATTCCGTTCCGCGGAAGAATTCTGCCGGTAGTCTAGTACTACCGCAGAAGATCCTAGTAATTACGTTCCGCGGAAGAATTCTGCCGGTAGTCTAGTACTACCGCAGAAGATTGAGGTATTTCTACTGGGGTTGTCCACTAGAGTTCCTATCCTTAAGTTTACCTACTAGAGTTTCTGTAGTACAGGAGAATTCCTACTGGTATTTCTAAGTTCCTTCCGTCTATGTACGGGGGATATCCTCGAGGTCTCCCTATTGTTTCCAATCCCCCGGGGTCTTCTACCGCCGGAGGTTTTCTACCGGAGTTCTTCTACTGGAGCCTCTCTACCGGGGCCTATCTACCGCCGGTTTCTATCTACCGGGGATTCTCGCGAAAACTCTATCTACTTCTAACTCTAGGGACTCTACTCTCGAAAAGCTATTGGATGTTACCTGATTTAGCTTCTTAGGTTTTTCCGGTGGTTTCCGATGGGGAGTTCCGATGTATGTCCCGGCATCGACTCCCCGGGGTCACCGGGGCCCCGCGACGCCGCTTTCCAACTACCGACGCCGGCGGGCCCACCGACGACACCGGTGATACCGATGGAACCGGGATGAGTGAAGTAAGTGTTGGGAATGAGGGAAATACCGCCGCTCGCCCAAGGAGANAAACCGGGATGAGTGAAGTAAGCGTTGGGGATGAGGGAAATACCGCCGCTCGCCCAAGGAGATGGTGTTTTGCCACGCGGGACTTCGACCCTGAGTGAGGATGGATCCTCACCGAGTCTACGGTCTGGATACTATTGTCACACACAACACTTACGATTCCGGGTTGGGAATGGGGTGTAAACAGTTTTCCAGTCTCCACTCTCTCTGAGGATCCAATTTGTCAACTTCCACCAGACACACTTATAACCAAACTTATCTTACTGAACTTCTCCTTAACAATAGGGTAAGGCAAGAACGGGAAAACTTACAAATAAAGATGAGGTTACTTCAAAGTGAATGTTTATTAGACAAAGCTTAATTTCTACTTCGCTTTTCGCAGAACCTTACTCCACAAAGCGTGAACCTAGACTGCCCCCTCCTCTCCCGAGACACAGGAAAGATACAGTTTTATTACTTTCGTGATGGGAAAACCACAAGCAACATTTAAGTGGTTTTCTTTCCTTCCTTATCACTTAAACAGGAAACCTTCATCCTGTACAAGCGACATTATCATTTCCCGATTATTGCGAAATCCTTCTTTCGAAAACCGATTTCGCCACAATATTTTAAAGTTCTATATATAGCATAAAGTTCTTAATGTTTTTTAATTTTCTGGATCTTTACTAATCGGACTAAAATCTTGTAGAACGATAGAAAACATATACCTACCCGTCTTGGTAGTTTTGTGAGAACATAAACAAAAAAAAATTTTATGAAAATTAAAAAATTTGAAGTTTTCTGGTCATTATTGACACCAATTTGAATAGGAACAACAGGTCCCAGACCTATAACCAAAACACAACAAAGCTATGAACTAAATGACAGAATTTTCATACTTATAAAAATTGCTAGCCAGTCTATAATGCAGTAGATTCAAGTTTGGGATTGGAAGAGGCAAATTTAGAGATATTGAAATTGTTAACTCCGATTTCTGAAAATAAAGAAACCAACGTCTGATTAAAGTATTGAAAGTTATCATGGTAATGTCTGATTTCCTTAACCTTACGAAATCCAAAAATATTGGAAAATCCAGGATTCTTTACTTCCCACTTATTTTTCAAGCTTGAAAATATCTGACTGATGAAATGGTCAGAAAGCAATTTTTAGAATTTTTAAAGCTAGAAAAGTTAGTCGAGAACATTAAGCACACTGAATACTAATGATGACCTAATACAACAAATTTCAGAGGCATGAGATTTGAGGTAGTACTAAGCCACTAAATAAATCTCAAATAATGATAAATGATAATAACTATAAAGTGTAACTGTAGAAACATACTGCTAGAAAAATTATGACAACACAAGAGGTGATGTATTACATTCGAAACTTTTAAATAGAGTAATTAAATCAAGAAATTAAAACGAAATACAGTGAAACAGGCGAAATTCCTTAAATAATTTCGTCAAAAAATGTGTTTGTCGTGGTTTTGGGCATATATCTTTATACGGTGACCACCTAGAGAGCTGGTACCTAGCGCATTCGATTCAGCATCAAATTTCCAATAGGAATCACTTATCATTTACCAATTTAAGTGACACTGTATCAACTTATATTGAGATGAGTTGGGAACTTGTTAAAGCTGTTGTTAATCAACATTCTTAAACAAACATTGTTGAGTTTCCACATTAGCAATTTAGGCTGTTGGTTTTTGGAAAGATTAACATAAATTCTCAGCTTGACATCGATGCCATCAAATATTTCATGCAGAAATTTGGAATTTCGACGTATGATGCTTTTAGAGGCTTCATTTTGTTGAAATGTCACCCATTAACGTAGACGGCTTGGACTAATTTGAATTAGTCGTCGCCGTTGTCTTGCATATATTCACGTTTTGCTCATATCCACTCATGTTATTAAAGGTGGAGTAAGAAAAACAATTCTCATATGCTGAACGAAATATTGTTTTCATGGTAACTGAATTAGGAACAAGTCATCACGAACCCCCTGAATGTGTCACTGCTAAATCCAAAAATTTTCTTTTCTCAGTTTATGCCAATAGCATTCTAACTTATTTGCACAAGCCAAATTTAACAATTGACTTCAGCTTGCATGTCGCCATTTTCCTCACCTTATTTGACCTGAATAAATTTAATTGTCAATGAAGGTAGAAAAATCGTTGCAGAAGGCAAGCAATTAACTTATTACTGTATTCCAACTTCGAATTGCTCTAGTACCTTCGTTTCTTAATGTCTGCCAATTGAATTCCTTTGCTCGATATGTCGCTGCCATCTTACTACAACTCAAAATATGCAGATTATTCACTGTCATGTGTAATAACCGACGACAGGTGTAGAAATGTTTACCTATTTTTTGTCGAGCTTGAGCTGACTGCCTACATATAGTCGCTTTAACATATGTATATGACAGCTTTCCTTCCTTTCTCTTTTTTGTTTGCACCAACTCGCCCACCATTTGGAATTTTGGAATAAAATGCTTCATTCCATTTCTGGAGTTATTTGTAAAGGAATGTAGTACAAAGTATATAAAAATTTATTTTGTATTGAAATATATGTAGAGCCTAACATGTCTTTAACATATGTTGTCAAACTTTATGATAATTACTTATATTTAATATAGCGAGTTGGGCAGACAGAAATCCAGATTATATAAACTCTTTTATTAAATCTATCCGCTAATTGAAGCAGTAAAGCTTCATTAGCTAAATTTTAATTTTACATAACAAACTTGTAATGCAAGTTTTGAAGATATATCAACAAATATTTTTAATAGTTTACCTTAAAAATATACATTTCACATTTAGTTTCCAATTCGTATCAAGATCAGTGGTCATCAGAAATCACCTATGTTTTCTAATATTTTAAAAATATTCTTTGCCCAAATAGTTCTCGTGGTGTTTCCTATTCAAACTTTTTCTGGGAATACAACTAACCCAATGAATCATTTTTCACAAGAAGAAGTCAGAGCACTCGAAGAAGTAAGCTAAACGATGCATGATTAAAGAATTGTTTAAGAATTTCATATTTAAAATTAAATTTATTTTCACCAATTTGATTTGTCAACAGTTCCATAAGCTAGTTAACGGCAGCTTGTACTTGGATCACCAACATAAAAATATTTATTTGGTTCGATGGCTGCGAGGTAAGTAAATAAATTGAGCCTCTTAAGCGTAAAAATATTTTATTAACACTTACGCTTCATTCTTTCAATTTAAAAGCAAGAAATCTGGATCCAAACAGGGCTAAGGAAATGCTGGTTAAGGTAAGACTCGTGACAAACGTAGTTGCTGGCTCCGTTGCCCATTTTCATATTTATCTTTGTTTATCTTACCGGAAAATATACTTAAAATTAGTATATTATAGTATCCTAAACTATTCAACCGAATTTCCTTTCGATAAGTAAAGCTGAAATTTTATACAAAACATACGCAAAAATATTACGTATAAGCTGCTCTAGTGGTTGCCCACCTCAACGAGTGGCAAGCGTTAACCCGCTTCCCAGAGCAAACAGAAATACTAACTTCTACAATTAGTGAACTGTATTATCCTCTGCGTCCGAGGTGCTGAATGATATTGTGCACTCGACGTAGCGATAACTATTAAGTTTATTAGTTAGTAAGAGTAACGAGATCACTTACAAAAGATGTTGTAAGGAGTAAAGCCGAATCTAGTCTAACACTGTGACCCTGAACCTGACCTAAAGGGTGTGGTGCTGCTCTATACGAGAATCCTAAAGGGGGCTCTCGTATTCTATACAAACTACAGAATACTACGCCTACCGGCTACTACTACATGAACCGTTGAAGAAATACTGCAGTCCAGTTGTAATTGGTGAGGGCGGCGGGCAGTAGGAGAGCGGCTGGCAGTAGGAGGGCGGCGGGTAGCAGGGAGGGCGGTGGGGAGTAGGGAGGGGTTAGTTGATAAAGTATCAATGTAATTAGTTTATCTTGACCCAAAGTACTATTGTAGTGTTTGTTGGATTGGTCTAAAATAGTTATAATCCTAGCACTTTCACTATAAACTTTTATCGGTATTGTAAATTGTTTCATTAATAAAAAATTTACATTGCTATTCAAACAATCCATTTTGCTTATGTTTACCCTACCAGCTTCTTAGAATCATCAAATGCAAACTTCTGTATCTACTTTCTAAACAAACGTCGATTCAAAAACATGTTTTGACATTAAGTTAGATATGGCGAAAATAGAATAGAAAATTCAAATAGTCCAGAACATCGTGATGTTCCTAAGCATCGTGCCAAATCATATGTTGATTGGCAGCGATTGTAACTCAGATTATCTGAAGTAGCATTTGGTTTTGTATTTTTGATTCTCCTTGTTTTTGACAAGCTAGAAGAAGAAGGTGATGTGGAAGAAGAAACAGATGAACCATATGCAAAGAATCGCATTAATTTTTCGCAGCGCGACTGCTCTTGTTTATTAAAATTTTACCAGCCGCAAATGGTTTTCCAGAGTTTGAATTGGAGAAAAGAGAAAAAAATTGATGACATTCTTAGTGATAAGGAAATGCTGCATCTGCATAAGTGATATCCATTCACAACAAATTTACGAGCAAAAGATGGGAGTCCGGGTTAGTTTGAATTAACATATTTAGATCTTATAATAATAAAAACAAACAATAACGGAATTTATGATGATAGTAAAGTGTTGCATAATAATATTGAGGGTATTCCTGCTTTTGGTTATAAGATAAAAAGTTGTTAAATTTTAAATATTTTTATTTTATAAAAAGGTGACATCATTTTATACGTCTGTGATTGGTTTGATTATTTTTCCTCTCCGTTAAAGTTTAATAAGCTCAGGGGCATCTTTTTGCTTTTTATTTTTATTGTTAAAATTCAAATAAATAACGTCAACTGAGGAGGAGAAAGGGTCAAACTCACACTTTTTATTTCATGTTGTAGTTGAAGAGATGTATGAGAGAATTGACACTTACTACTTTGTGGTCTCAGCTTTCCTCTCATGCATTCTCTCAACTACAACATGCAAAAGAGGCAAGGGAAATTTTTGTAATAACAAAGTCAAAAATAAATGTCAACATAACAACATTTGACTTTTTACCCTTCCCGATATCCTCATTATATCACTCATTAAAATATATAAAATAAAAATTTAACACTTAATCAGGTCATGTGGAATACCCTCATTGTAATTCACAAGTAATTTGAATTATTTCTGAACCAATTTAAATATTCTTATGCTTCATTGCTTCTAATAATTATTTGTAGCTTTTAGAAAATTCACTACATGCGTATGTAAATTCTAATAATATCATAGTGCTACTTCATCGAAGATTACAAAATATTCTTCACATTTTAGTTCACTAGCACTGTGGAGTTCCATCGCTGGAAAGTAAATACCGTATTCTACTCATCTTATGGTAGTGTTCGGCACAACTCCAACTCCGGAGTTGGAGTTGGTGTTGAACTCCAACGCCAACTCCAACAAATTTTGGGAGTTGGAGTTGACAAGTCCGGAGGGAGAATAAAAAATTTAGGAGTTGGAGTTGCCAGCTCCGGAGTTGACTCCTTGCGCATTGAAGTCAACTCCAATATCTCAACCGCGCGAATTTTTACGTTTTGCATCTTTACTTCATCAATGAACTTCGAAATTGTGAACAACTTCACACATCAGGGTACAGATTTAGTTGTAACAGGAACTAATTCAATTACCAGAGTCAAATTACCCGATTCCGAACCCAAGCACCGACCACAAAAATTACCGAACTGCACTGTTCCACTCGACAATGTTTTTCCAGGGCTGGGCTGTGTGGTGTATTTTTGTAGTCGGTGCTGGAGACGGTTTCAGGTATTTTGACTGGTGAAATAATTTAGTGTGTTGTCCACATTTGATTTCTCACCTGTCTGTTTAACCACAGTTAATTTGAAATATGTGAATGCACAAACGACCAAAGCGAAGATCCAGACTGCTTTATTCTACAAGTTTTATATTCTCAACCTACCATTACAACTGCCGCTTCACNTTAACCACAGTTAATTTGAAATATGTGAATGCACAAACGACCAAAGCGAAGATCCAGACTGCTTTATTCTACAAGTTTTATATTCTCAACCTACCATTACAACTGCCGCTTCACCTGAAACCATTATTCAAGGGCGGCGGGTAGTAGGAATCGTGGTGGGCAGTAGGGAGGGTGGTGGGCAGTAGGGAGGGTGGTGGGCAGTAGGGAGGGTGGTGGGCAGTAGGGAGGGCGATGGGAAGTAGAGAGGCCGATGGGAAGTTATGGAGAGCGGTGGGAAGTAGGGAGGGAAGCGGACAGTAAATAAGCTACAGTAAACTGCAATTTGTCAACAACGTTTTCGGTGGTTGGATAAATTTTCCAGCTTCTGGGTATAAAAGTGGCGTACAATTAGGGGTTGGAAAAATATCCCAGCTGTTGTGATAGTATTGTACCAAATTCGACTGTGTGTGGAGTTAATTGAATTCATAGTTGAAATATAACTATACTAATATTTAGATATTCAATTGATTGACATACCAGGAAACTAGATAACAGCACAAATTGTTAAATTACAGCGGTTTTTATTAACCTAAAAACTGTAAAAATTCAACTCCGGAGTTGGAGTTACAGCTCCGGAGTGCATTCCCAAAATTTAAGGAGTTGGAGTTGTAGCTTCGGAGCTGACTCCCAAACAATAAGGAGTTGGGAGTTGTGACTCCAGAGTTGTGACTCCAGAGTTGTTCAACTCCAACTCCGGCCAAACTCGGAGTTGTGCCGAACACTATTTTATACAATTTTAAATTAGCACTTGTGCCGAACACTAGAAAAGACAATTTTAAATTAAAAGTTGAATTCTTTTTCCTCTCTCCTTTATCATCTTGTACCATTTTATGCCAGTACACAAATTGTTGGCTTAATTATCGAGAGAGTTTCTGTTTGAAAGTGAGGACACTTCCTAGTGAATTAGTTGATATTTCCTCGTGCTTCTAAAAACACATTATGATTGTAATCCGATACATTTGGGTCAAGACTTAATTTACATTTCTTGCCACTGCCCTCCATCACCAGATAACATAATCGAGGTAAATTCCTGTTTAGATGGTCGAAGATGAAAGTTGCTAAGTAAACAAAAATAACAAAATAATTGTAGTTTTGAAAGTAGCTGAAGTACCTTACGATAATTTACAGAAAGGTGTGATATGAGATAAGTAGAATGTATTTTGCAATCCGACATAAAAAAGCATTGCAAACAAATGCTCCGCTTAATAAATCTAGTCAACCGTCTTGAATGAAACCCATTCATCAATAGTAAAATTTTGTGTCGAGTTTGAATGGTCCTCAAGCATTTCCAGTCGGGGAGTTCATTGCATTGTGTAAGCGCCAATTTGGAAAGCAATCACACTATTTGCAAAATTGCGTGAAATTGCAAAAAGAATATTTATCTTATTATCTTATGATATTAATTTGGGGCGGCACTAGCTAATATTTTAATCAGTTTGTATTGTAGATTAAATCTCATAAGCTTCTGCCGTATACTCGTATTTAAACGCCTATATTCAGGATTGATAAAAAGATTTCAGTTTTATTTGAAATATTAAACATTGCCCGCAAAGACGTTTATTAAAAACAAACATATTTGATACAAATTTAACAGGTTATCCTTTCTACGACAAAGGCATAGGGCGAATACTGTTTTCAGTTTGTGAGGNTATCTTATTATCTTATGATATTAATTTGGGGCGGCACTAGCTAATATTTTAATCAGTTTGTATTGTAGATTAATTCTCATAAGCTTCTGCCGAATACCGTATTTAAACGCCTATATTCAGGATTGATAAAAAGATTTCATTTTTATTTGAAATATTAAACATTGCCCGCAAAGACGTTTATTAAAAACAAACATTTGATACAAATTTAACAGGTTATCCTTTCTACGACAAAGGCATAGGGCGAATACTGTTTTCAGTTTGTGAGGNATTTGATACAAATTTAACAGGTTATCCTTTCTACGACAAAGGCATAGGGCGAATACTGTTTTCAGTTTGTGAGGTGTCTGACGGCAGATTTAGCTTGTTGGCAATGAGAATCACAATATTTTGAATTGTTTTGCACCAGGGTTTGTGATAATTATCATTGATAATTATCAATGACAATTATCAAGCTTGAAAAAATCTTGATTTTTTTGATTTTTTCAAATCAATAAACGTGTTGCATATTTCGCGTACAAAACTCATTGAAATAAATACTATTCTCATCAATTACTTTTATGACTATGGGTGGACTGTCGTCGGTTGCACTCGTGTCGCTTTTCGAATAATTTTTAAGGGAGAAAATTACAATGTCGCGTTTTGACTGTCTACATAAGAATTAGAATTCATTAGTTGTGTTTTTGATGTTTGTGGAATTATTATTACCAAACAAAATACCTAGAGCGAAAGATCCTATCTGGGATCACTTTATTTCCAGTAAGAAAGAGAATAATAAAGGNCTAGAGCGAAAGATCCTATCTGGGATCACTTTATTTCCAGTAAGAAAGAGAATAATAAAGGTTTGTGTGTAAACGGTGTGGGAAAAATTTTCATAGAATAGTCGACAGGCTTAAACTCACTTTTTCAGAATTTATACGAAAATACACATATTAAAGAAAATAAAATTTTTTTTTGATAATTATCAAAAAATCGGATAATTATCAAAAAAATTCGATTTTTTTGAAAAAATCAAAAAAATCACGAGCCCTGTTTTGCACTACGTTGGTCTGTAGAGTACAATTGTAAATTCCGTTCATGAACGTTATTTTAAAAATTTGANGGGATCACTTTATTTCCAGTAAGAAAGAGAATAATAAAGGTTTGTGTGTAAAAGGTGTGGGAAAAATTTTCATAGAATAGTCGACAGGCTTAAACTCACTTTTTCAGAATTATACGAAAATACACATATTAAAGAAAATAAATTTTTTTTTGATAATTATCAAAAAATCGGATAATTATCAAAAAAATTCGATTTTTTTGAAAAAATCAAAAAAATCACGAACCCTGTTTTGCACTACGTTGGTCTGTAGAGTACAATTGTAAATTCCGTTCATGAACGTTATTTTAAAAATTTGATTTTCACAAAATGTTTCAAGTAGAGTTCAATTGGCTAAGTTTTTTACTTGTGACAANCCCTGTTTTGCACTACGTTGGTCTGTAGAGTACAATTGTAAATTCCGTTCATGAACGTTATTTTAAAAATTTGATTTTCACAAAATGTTTCAAGTAGAGTTCAATTGGCTAAGTTTTTTACTTGTGACAACTCCACAGGTGAATGGCAAGTTGATATGAATTAATAACAATGCTACATTTGAAGGTGAGTACAAAATCAAAATAGAGTGTTGAGAAAAAATTATAGATATCTTAAAATTTTAATTACGTTTTACTTCTGTTACATTTAAGGTTTGGCTGNAGTGTTGAGAAAAAATTATAGATATCTTAAAATTTTAATTACGTTTTACTTCTGTTACATTTAAGGTTTGGCTTGTTTTCGAACAAAATTTCAAACAAAAAAAAACTTTAGTATCAGAACATTAAAACTTGTTAACATCGAAAAAAAAATTCCTTCTTGCTTCATACACATTGTTCTTTTTATGANAGTGTTGAGAAAAAATTATAGATATCTTAAAATTTTAATTACGTTTTACTTCTGTTACATTTAAGGTTTGGCTGGTTTTCGAACAAAATTTCAAACAAAAAATAACTTTAATATCAGAACATTAAAACTTGTTAACATCGAAAAAAAAATTCCTTCTTGCTTCATACACATTGTTCTTTTTATGAAGTTATTTTTCAGGAATGTTATTGTTTACGAATTCATAAATTATATTACAGTAAATTCAAGCAAGGTTAAAGTGCACTCGCTTTACTAATGAACAAATTTAAGTTAATAACTCTACCAACTTACATCTAAGATTTACACAATGTGTAAGATTTAGTGTTAAACAGGCTCTGCATTATGTCTATGTTAATATTTTTTCCAGTTGGTGAGTACCAAATACCTAAATGGGACCTACGTAAAATCATGATTGCTGGTAAGCGGGAGCTGATGACACGCTACGCTACATACTATCTAGAAACAATGTTTCAGTTGGCAATAGACCTAAACCAGACGGCTTTTGTATTTTTAATGGATACAAATGGATTAAATGTGAACCAACATAATATGCCTTGCTTGTACGTCAGAAATAAAACATTTTATATTCTGAGATTTTTCTCCTTACATTATATATATTTTGAACAAGGTTTGCCATTCTACGTGTATTACATAACGACATACGAGAACAACTATCCCCACACAGCTCAACATATTATCGTGGTTAATGGTATGCCACGCGATTCCCAAAATTATTGCCATTTGAAAGTCATTTTGTTTCTTTTCCAGCTCCACGGATATTTGAAGGTATTGCAGTGTCTAAAATTATTCTGTGAGTACATTAAAGTGCTGTCATGATAACACAATGTTTTTGTCTTGTCTGGTACAGTTGTGCTGCAGATAGCCCGGCCTGTTTTGAGCAGTTCATCTAAGGAAGCATTATGGGTAAGTGTTGAGAATAGTAGATACTAATGATCCAGGTGAGGATTTTTTAAAAGTTCAAGTTTGGAAAAATTTTCCACTAGAAATATTCTAGGTTGAAATGTAAAGGTCTGGCGCACTTTAATGGTCCAATAACTATCGTGTCGCAGATAACTTTGATAAATTCAGAGACGCATGACTAAGGAAGCTTAGCAGTCTCTACATTAGGTGGGCGGGGAAAAATCGGCTAAGTCAAAATCAATTTACTCATTATAATGCGTTATTAAAAATATGCTGGCAAGAAAATTCACGTAACAGAGACGATTTCTGCGATAGTTTTCTTCCATGTTGTGTACACGACGTGGTGAACTTAAATCCTTTTTTCTCCACAGATATGTCACTACATAAAATTTCAGAAATGCCTCTTCTGCGTGTTTTATCCAGTTTTTCACAAATATTTTTCGGCAAGTATAGATTAGATCTATTCCATATTTAAATAGTAGAATGTTTTACTTTGCTGGATGGAAATTGATATAAATGTGTATAATAAAACGTACAATGATTTGGCTGGAGGAACGGTGTAAAGTAGTCGTTACGATATCTGACTGTGGACTTTGAGTCATGAATGAACTATTCTCTCCAACGAGATGTGAACTAGAAATGACGCTGAAGAGCCTTGAGCACTAATACCATCAGTTACTTGTCCTGTGGTCTTCTGCTCATAATAATCGCAAAGCACGATTAATATTTTAAACTCAAGTAAAATTAAAACATGTTATTGTTGTGAGTGAAACTTCATTTAGACCTCATTTGACTTCTTTTTAAGTATTCAATTTTATTTTTACCTCAATAGAAAATTCTATTTTTTCAATTGCAGTAGAGTGATAAGAGATGAAATATTTTTCATACAGTAAATTTCTCGACGAATGCGCTTTTTAAATTTCCATCTTGAGAATAAAACAAAGCTACGTTTTCGAAACGTCCTATCAAGAAAGCAGACGCCTTCGAGGGAGGTGCAGAGTTTGACAACACGATCGTCACAGGGCAGTGGTTGGTGCGTGTGCGTTAACGACTGCGTTTTCACCACAGACCTTACAGAAATTTTCTCATGAGGATCATTCGAAATAAAATGATGATGAATTTGGGGTTAAAATTATGAAAAGTTGTGAAACAGATAATTGAATGTTATTTGAATGAATGTACCAGCTATGTTTGAAGGCAAGAACGATGGTGTTTCAATCAGTTCGAGTACAACTGTAGTAGTGATTTTTAGATTTTCAGGACATCTTTATAAATAAATAAATTTTCAGGAATTGACACACTGTAAATATACTTATATGCTTTATGTTTGGGTTCAAATTGTTGGTGGTTTAGAATTCATTAAGTTATTAAACTACTTAATTTTGTGTATGTTCTAGGTATTCAATTCGAACAGGGCGGAATATCTGCCATTTCTTTTGAAAATATTCGAACCGAGTCAACTTCCAAGACGACTTGGTGGAAAGAGCCAGAATTTATAATTGGACATAAAAATTGGACAAGTTTCTTATGAGATTAAATTACTAGCTGTCAAATTTTAATATTGAAACAATCGTCCTGGTATTGTCGACTACAATGATTTTAAAGTAATTCAGCATTGAATGTGATTTCCTAGAATTGTAAATATAGTCTATTATATTATAATTTGCTTAGTATTTGGAAACAGCAGGTATTAAACCTACATGAATTGTGTTTACATTGTACTAAACTTATGTAAGGCTATTTGGTTGTATACGTTTGGTTAGGATAATTATATTAATTTGAGTTGTTTGATTAAATCATTGCATTATAATAAATTCATGTTGAACTGGGAGAAGTTTATTAAATTTTTTATTTGTATCTAGTCAATCCGCAGATACCAGTGTTAGTCGTCTTTCTATTTTCACTCAATTTTGATTTTCGTTTTAGGTTTGTAAACAAAATTGAAAAATATTTGACAGTGTTAATTCACGACTATAAGTACCCATAATATAAACCTAAATGTAGTAGTTCAAATAGCAGACCTAATTACTTCTAATTATATTACATGCAATTGCATTAGGTAATTTAACTACAAAATTGTAATGCGCAATTGTAATTTGTAATTAGTAGTTTCGAACAAGTAATTTGTAATTGGCAATTTGTAAAAGTATGAACAAGTGTTATAGAATTAGAAATTACATTTTGTAACAAGACATTCGGTGATTTGTACACTCTATTTTACTTTGAATATTTCTTGTCGTCGTAATGTATATATACTCATTGATTTGCTAGTTCTAAATTTTTATCCATTTGTTTTCAATTTTCTCCAGGGCGGATAAATTTTGACTTTAGAGGTAAGCAAGGATCTAGATCAATTACTAGTAATTACCATAATTTGTGCACCTGGTTTATAATAGTGTCAAGTTGCAATGACTTTAATAATTTCTCTGAGCTATTTAAATTTTGGAAATAATTTTTGTCTTGTGTCATGGAACATGCAAATTCAGTGACATTTCTGCTCAAATCTGTACAAGCTAAACCTCACGAGTCCTTATGAGAGGCTTCGTCTCCTTTTTGAAGTGAGATTACGAATAGTGTTGTTNGCTTCGTCTCCTTTTTGAAGTGAGATTACGAATAGTGTTGTTTATTATACCCTTTAATCGGACAATCATGTCAAGTTAATCGAATATTCGGTTTCGGTTGGAGTAAAGTTTCACCTGTGGTATTATTACAGTTTTTAATGGTGCTAAACTTTTAATAGTGCAAACTTTCTAATCTCGGAGATTTTAAATATGGAATTAAATTACGAAAATTTTACTTTATAAACTTTAATAGTGTAAAGCTTTTAATAGTACAATTTTCAAAGATGTAAAGTTATTAATAGCTCAAAATCTTTAATTAATATTTAATTAATCCTTCACTAGCGATAATTATTACTTCGAAAACTTGCTTTGGCGTTGATATTGCAAATGTTTCACAAAGATTTACAGAAAATTTCTTCCATGCATTTTCAACACTGCATTTTTAATTTATCCAATCTGTTATAGTGTTTCCCGTCGGTATACACTTGAACAGGCAACCGTCAAAGACTTTCTATGCGATTGATGTCTGGGGTGTTTGGTGGTCAAGTCAATACCGGGACACTATGAAGCTGCAGAAAGTTTTTTGTGGTAGTTACAGTGTGACATCGTGCGCAAGTTAGCATGTAAATGTCGTCTCACTGCTCCAATTTGCCAAAACATAGTAGCAGACAATACGCCAAGTGATCCATATACTCTTCAGCGTTCTGTTGTGGAGATGCGAAGGCCAAAGGTGATAAGCATTGGTAAAGAAACTAGCCCTAGAAAAACTAGAGAAACTAGTAAACTAGAAAATTTAATGTGGAAATTGAGTATTATTATTACTGTAACTGAAGCCCTAACCTATGGAGCGGAAAAATTTGAGTTGAAAGTAACGGGGAAAGTAACAGAAGTCAGTTGTATCACCTCAAGGTATCCATGCGACTTCGAACTTGTTGAAAAAATTGAAGCAAAGTCTCAGTACATATTCATTTGGCATCGTTCTTTCTAATTCTCTACTCTTTTTCNTGTTGAAAAAATTGAAGCAAAGTCTCAGTACATATTCATTTGGCATCGTTCTTTCTAATTCTCTACTCTTTTTCCCAACGTGATTCAATAAAGCAGTCACAATTTAAGTCCGTTTCCACAAGCGATTTTTATAACTTAATGTCCCATCACATACGACAGGTATACAGGACAAGAACACAACGTTGGTGTGTTGTAAATGGATTCGAGTCAAACGCTACAACAGATTTTTTGAATGTCAGGACAGGCTCAGAAAAAACAACAACTTTTAGAGATAGTAGTAGATAAACTTCACAATTTGACCATTTTGTTTGTGTCCAAATAACTTTGAACGATTGTCACCGAATTCTTTGTTATAAACTACCTGATTTTGTGTGTGTTCCAGGTATTTGGTTTGAACAGGGCGGAATATATGCCATTCCTTTTAAACTCTGGCAGATTGGTACTTTCAAATTTGCCATCAATATATCCAAAATGAATAATAGAAGGTTATAATAGCTTGTTCTTTTAAATTACATAAATATACTGCAGAAGGATATTCCTAAAATCTAAATAGAATTCAAATATTTTGGACAAAATTTTAAGTAAATAAAGCAGTGTAAATTGATCTTCCTATAATAAGGTTTATAATCTACAATAAGGTTTATCGTAATTCTTAAGCAAGTATCCAGAACAACATTGGAGTTATATTTACTTTATGATGCATTAATTATTCGTAATGTTAATGCTTATACCAAACTTCGGAATTGGGGATTCCAATTCCGAAAATTTTCGGAATTGATCGTGTTTTTTGCTACCATACTTCCGAATTAGAATTGGATTTCCAAATTCCAATTCCTACGTGCGGTTTTTCGGAATTGGAGCTACCATACTTTATCCCGCGGCGAGAGAATTGGAATTGGCATTTGAGAATGCCAAATGCCGAAGTTTCAGAATTTTACTACCATACTTTGGAATTGACCCTTTCGGAATTGGGTTTTCCTACTTTTCCCACCTACTTTCGGAATTGGATTTTTTTCTAAAAATTTGAAAAAAAGCCAATTCCAATGCTGAATTCTGCTTCAACTTGCCCCATCAAACCAAAAGGTTACATTAAACGCGAATTAATTAATAAATTTGAACAAATAAAAAATTTAATTAATTTCAAATTAAGTTTTTATTTTTTTTGTTAATTTGTCTACTGCCGAAAATATTTAATTTCAACCATTGATACTTCACTAATTATTAGCGAAGTGTCAAATTGCTGCGATGGACATGGGTCTGACTCGTCTCTACGTAAGTAACAACATATTGTAGAACAGTGCCAAAGGAAGTACACTTTTGCCCGATTCTACCTAAACTAAGATTGTTTCTGGATCCCACTTCATCATTTTAAATTTACAGATTACAAATAATCTGTCCTCGTCTACAATACACATTGTTGCTGGATGGAGAAGCCACAGGACCTCAACATGTCTTTTCCCATCCTGCTTATCCATATTAATTTCTGTTTGCTATTTTTTTTTTCATTCATTTTTTACCCTTAATAAAAAACTTGAGAAAAAGCAAGGAAAAAAGGTCAAATTTTATTTTAAATTTTTTACATCCCGCGTAAGTATTTTGTGCACTTGGGAAAATGATACTTTCTACTTTGAGAATTGGAAAATTAGATTCTGATTCTCTATTTCCAAAGTATGATAGGGAAATGCGAAAATCGGCGAGAACTTTGGCTATTTCATGTCAGAATTCGCCGTTTCAAATTCTGAAGTATGGTAGCACCGTTCAATTCCAATTTTCAATGCCGATTCCAAAAATTGGAATTGGAATTTCCAATTCCGAAGTTTGGTATAAGCATTAATGATTGGCCAAATTTAATGTTTTATTAGACCATGTGTAGCCACTTAATTATCACTAGTTAGCTAACTGGTTTGGTCACGAAACGAGTAACGTACCTAGTAATTAAGAAGTAATCTAGACTACAAGTTAAGCTGAATATGCTGGTTTTGTATTCTTATTGTTGACTCTTGCGTGATAATAAAAAATAAATGAATGAGAAACCGGAACAGCAAAATATGTACGTTTGAACATTGAGAAGTAGTTTATTTAAATAAAATGAACACTTTATACGAAGTTAAAAATTTTTTTGATTCATATAATGTGACTTAATTTGAATAACTAACCAATGTACGTTCTTACCTCAGTTTTTGTCTATAATTCAAAATTCTATGAATTCAAACTTTGTTTGCAAGAACCAAAAGTTTAGTTTTAAACTTTACAAACTTAGAATTTCTAATGTGTTTGTAAAACTACAAATAACACCAGAGTAAACATTAAACTCAAACAATTACTGTATTGTATTTAAAAATTGTTTTTAAAGTTTTATTTACTTTACAGTTGAAATTTACAAAAACTTGAATGCCAGATTGAACGATAGAAAGTCTACATTGATGAAAGTTTTAATAAATAACAAGTAAACTATATTTGCAAACGAGTGGTGTGCTATAATCAATAATTCCGAGTAAGTGAGGAAACGACAGGAGTAGTGGTATTTCAAAGACGACCGAAGTCTTCCACTTATACTACACCTCTCGTCTCTCCTCACAGTACTAAACTAAAGTCAAGGTCAATAGGGTCTTCTTTCCCCGCCGATGGGTCTACGCCCGTTCCCTTAGCTATGGTTTCAATAGATAGTAGATAGGGACAGTGGGAATCTCGTCAATCCATTCATGTGCGTAACTAATTAGATGACGAGGCTTTTGGCTATTTCTTGGTTTAAACCTGGCGGTGCTACATCTCACTATCTTGTCACGGATAGGATTCAGCCTCACCTTCGGTCCCGGTGTCGTTGGGGCTTAATTGTCTACCATTTCTTATTTTTGGTCTCTGAGGTTGAGTCGTCCTCAGCGCATGAAATGCCTGGTCTAAAGCACTCGCGTCCATCAATGAAGGACTCTTGAAGCGAGTCTTTCATTCTCATCAGATAGCGTAATTATACTGTACTGGCGCCAAGCTCCATCCGTCTTTGTTAGAGGACAGATGGAGCATTTGATCTGAACCATGACTGCGCTTACACGAGCTTCCGAAGATTGGTTGAGAGTTGTGCATACGTGCGGCTAAACATCGTGCTCCTACCGATGTTTACCAAGTCATGTAATTTCATGAACTTGGAGCGTCCCTCTCGTCAACTTGTGCCATAGGCAACAAATAGAGGAACTCGGTGACATGGATGGGCATTACCGCCCAAATGTAACTAATGGACAAGATATGTTAAGTTAAAGAGCGTTAGGAGACACTCTGAACCATCCAATACCTATCAAAAGTTACCCAATATTACCTAGTTGATTTCTCAACCTTTGTGGAGTTGGCCGAACAAACCGTCCGAAGACGCGCCGATTATACGGACCAGAGCTCCGTTCACCCCAGGTCTTTAGTCCTCCATCGGTCTCATTTGGCATAAAAACCATGATGGAGTTAAGCAGCGGGACCACGTCAAAGCGACCTGAAGCTAAACACTATTATTTGCTATGTTAGTCATACTACTGCCATTTTCAGGACATCATACCAACTAACTTAGTAACCATTTCCCTCCCAGGAAATAGCCGTGCACACGACTATAATGACAAGGTATTTGGCTGCTTAAGAGAGTCATAGTTACTCCCGCCGATAGGATGTTGGTTGACTTATTTGAGTGGAAAGTTTGTAAGGCGTCGTGCCAAAATTTAAATTTAAAGACAACTCTAATAGATCTTTCTGAAAACCCCACCAGTTTGTCCAACATTTTATTGCTAGTTATTTTTTTAATTATTGCAACTAGAACTATTGATTCAACTTATTTATCGAATATTCTGCATTCTTAAACCACAGTTNTCCATCGGTCTCATTTGGCATAAAAACCATGATGGAGTTAAGCAGCGGGACCACGTCAAAGCGACCTGAAGCTGAACACTATTATTTTCTATGTTAGTCATACTACTGCCATTTTCAGGACATCATACCAACTAACTTAGTAATCATTTCCCTCCCAGGAAATAGCCGTGCACACGACTATAATGACAAGGTATTTGGCTGCTTAAGAGAGTCATAGTTACTCCCGCCGATAAGATGTTGGTTGACTTATTTGAGTGGAAAGTTTGTAAGGCGTCGTGCCAAAATTTAAATTTAAAGACAACTCTAATAGATCCTTCTGAAAGCCCCACCAGTTTGTCCAACATTTTATTGCTAGTTATTTTTTTTAATTATTGCAACTAGAACTATTGATTCAACTTATTTATCGAATATTCTGCATTCTTAAACCACAGTTNTTTTTTTAATTATTGCAACTAGAACTATTGATTCAACTTATTTATCGAATATTCTGCATTCTTAAACCACAGTTTGACACCAAACTCAAGATTTTGGCAGGCTATGTATAATTTATTTACCGCCAGGTTTCAATTGACATATTTAATTAATACATGTTAGAAAATTTTCATAATTTTACTTGCAAGATATTTATATGATAAAATTACTTTTTTATCAATAACAACGCAAAGATGTAGAATTATGGTTCTCTTGAAATATGTCAAGAGCATGCACCATATAAAAAGTTGCAATCATGGATGTTGTCTGCACATTCCTAATTCTGAATTTGANTATGTCAAGAGCATGCACCATATAAAAAGTTGCAATCATGGATGTTGTCTGCACATTCCTAATTCTGAATTTGACTAAACCGTTATATAATATACTTTGTTTAAATATTGAAATTGATAAATAAGCATATTTTCATTTTTTTTTATATTATGCCCGTACCTACTTTTATTGTCGCAAAATATTAGTAGATATGACGGGTGAGAAATGCAAACCTTTACCTTATAATATAGGCGTGGTAAACACAAAAACACTTGGAATAGTATAATGTCGGATTTTTTTTAGAAATACTAAAGTTAAGGATAGTAGGCCACATTACTTTACTAACGCTACCGATATTGAAAGTGAATAAAGGGCGGATACTTTGTTTGCGATTAAACTTGTTAGTGCAGAATAGTCCGGACCTGTAGTTGTTGGTTTGGACGTCAAAATAAATGCTGTTTTTTTATTAGAAGGAACCATCAAGCTTGCTAAAGGATCTTCCATGACACTACCTGAGCTGGTTACTTAAGTTTAGGTGCTGTTAGGTGGTATCTCAACGCGCACATT